>CCAG010011786.1:0-58457 GCA_001077435.1 Glossina morsitans morsitans | reverse complement strand
GAATCTATTTACGCTCACAAAGCGGTGCTCGTAGCTGTTTCGCCTTATTTCGAGGCAATGCTTAAACGTAAGTGTTTCTCTAACATTATCAAGCACCAATCCCATAATCAATCTTCAAATCTTTTTAGATAATTTAAAGGAAAATGCAGAATCAAAAGTAAAGTTTACAGATGTCAAGGCAATTGCTTTGAAAACGATTGTCGATTACGTCTACAGCGGTGAGATTAAAATTACGGAAGACACCGTGCAATCGCTTCTTTCTACGTCAGATTTACTTCAGATCGATTGGGTGAAAGAACAATGTGAACACTTTCTTATCACGAAGATAGGCCCAACGAATTGCATTGGTATTTGGAGGATTGCTGGTAAGTTCAAAGATCTCTTTCCTGTGTTCTGAGCTAATTTATAAATTTAGCGCAGATTTGCATTCGTGTAAAGAACTCTTCGCTTATTGCAAGGGCTATATTTTAAAACACTTTCCCCAGTTGATTAGTCACGAAGAATTCTTAATGCTGTCCTTCGAAGAGGTATGTAGATTGGAACCAATATCTACTTATATATTTTTAATTGTAAATCCCACACATTTCTAAATAAAATTATTTTTCAATTATTTGTTCCCAGCTGAAGACAATAATAGTAAGCGATGATCTTTACGTACAAGTGGAAGAAATTGCCTTTCAAAGTGTTCTGAACTGGGTTAAGCACAAACGAGAAGAACGCACACCTCACCTTCGGGAACTAATGAGGCACATTAATTTGTCTCTCCTGAAACCTGAATTTCTTACAAATCTATATCATTCTGAGCCCTTGTTCTGTAACGAGTTCTCGGATATATTGCCAACTAAAAAAACTCAAAATCGCTACATGCCCCGTGTAATTTTCGCAGGCGGGCAAAAAGAAGGGTACAAAGCAAGCAAGTCCTGCAAAGTATATGATATATCCAATAAGGAAATGTTTGGCGTATCGCCGTTGAGAGAGCGTAGAACTGATTTATCGGTAGTTTCATTACACGGACTTGTGTACGCAATGGGCGGATTGCTCAATTGGTTTGACGCAAATTATCTCCAAACCGTAGAACGCTATGACCCTGTTATCGACGAATGGACCAAAATTACTCCTATGCATACCGGTCGCTGCTGTTTCGGGGCTTGTGCACACAATGACCTTGTTTATGTGGTCGGTGGACAGGAGAATTCAACCGTTGAAAACTACAACCCGATAACGAACAAATGGTACAAATGTCCAGACACTCCTTCGCGATATGTTTATGGCAATCGCGCAGCTGTAATAGGAAATAGTATTTACAGTTTGGGAAAGACGCGGAGCGGAATATTGTTTCGTTTTGATCCGCGAGAAGGACAGTGGGACACTGTCGATAAAAGCGATAACATCGGGAAAAACGTTGTTGAAGTAACTTCTTATGATCATTCGCTATATTGCGTAGGAGGGAAGCGCCCTAAAAATGCATGCAAACGTTTTGATGCACGCTCTAATAAATGGCAAGCATTATCTCCTATGAACTGTGGCAGAGAATATCCCTACGCAATGATTATTGCGTATGAATTGTACGTGTTTGGCGGTTGGAATAAGGGGTGCGTCACATCCGTCGAACATTATAATATTCACCAGGATGAATGGACGATAGATGATTCGATTAAAATTAAAAACAGTTTTGGAGGAGCTGCTCTTATCCGCTGAGTCCTCAGTTGATGTAAGCCTAATCAATGTATTTTTGATAAGAAATATTTTTGCGAATGTGAAAAAAAAAAATAAAATATATTTTTACTATATAAACGAATTTTTTAATTTTAACCTAAGCGGAAAAGTCATTGTCAGATTTGCCAGAAAAAAAATTTGCTTACTGCCTTAGTAAATGCTTTAAATTTTTTACAATATGAGAAACAAATTTCTGGACGCTGTGAACTTTTCCCAAGTATTTTCAAGGGATTATCTGAATCCTTGCCGGAAAGGTGTAGCCTAATATCTTACCAAAACCCTTAGAACGCCGAAGACCTTCAAAAATCCCCTAGAGCATTCAAATTTTCGACGTTTCCGAGTGTCAAATTCGGAATGTGTCCGTAGGTCTGTCTGCGAAACTATATAGTATCTGTGGTAAGCGTTCTTCCTTTCACAAAAATGAAGATATCGCTCACGAATCTGCAAAAGAACTTGAAAACGACCTAAGCCGGTTGAAGAAAACGCTTACAATACTCATACGTCTGGGTTCTGGGTTTTTGCTTGTTAATTATAAACTGCAACAGATGCATAAGGTAAATTTCCATATTTGTTCTGAAGAAAAGAAAAAATTAGCCACGCCCATCCGTCTGTTATTATAGAATATGCAAATTCAGTTTTTTCCTTTCTTTCCTCGACTTTTTCAGGATAACGGTGATGACTACAAAAGATTCGCTCATATCTCCTAATTGCGATCAAACATCAATATTAAAAAGATTAAAGAATTTACACAAGAAAAAAAGCAAACAACAACAACATATTCTCAAATCTCAGTTATTTTCTCAAAATCAGTTCTTTTCTTTTGGTAATGAATCGTAGATAAGCCTGCGAGTATTCATTAAGCAAATTCGATTATAAAGAATAATTATGAGCCAATGTTATAACGCACTGCATGTTACTACCACTACTACTACAGCGAATGCGGTCTTATCATATCTTAAAATCATATTTTTTTTTGTTTCTTTTTTTGTAAACGTTATTCGTAGAAATTCATCTATTAGATGCAAAAAGTAAAACAAGATATTAACTGAAGCGAAGGTTAAGCGAATGTTTGTAATCATAGTGACAGTTTAGTTGCCGCCTCATTATTATGCTGCACAAAGTCTATGATTACTACGATAATGTGGTCGTAAAAATACCGCATGACTTGAGTTTTTCTTTTTCTTTTTTTTTTCTTGACTACACATCATAAGAAACAAAAACGTAAGAAAAGTGTGTTTTTAATGGACTGACGACGCAGCATATAAGTAACTAAGTGAATATGCGCAAATGCACAGCAATGTGAGTACAGGTGAGGTGATAAGTGAACAAGATTTTCACATGTTTTCCGTAATTCCACAATAAGTTGCAGACATAGTTTTCTTTAGCCTGCGCTACTGCGCGACCATTAAAAGCGTTTTTATATCTTTCTTTGCTTGTTTATGCTGTTTGCTTTGATCGTATAAAACATTTATGCAGACTATGAAGTAAATCTTCTTTGGGAAAACTGTCACAAACATTTTAGTTAATCATGAATAAAACCAGTTAATTTACCGGCTTATACAGCAGAAAGTGTTCATAAATCAAGGAACTGAACATTTCTTATAAAACTTTTGCCTATTGCAAAAACAGTACTAATTAATTGAAAACACTTTGTCATTTTTAATTGAAATTTCACCGACTTAGTAAAACAAAAGAATTAAGTAAAAAACTGACAAACGCAAAAGGAAGAAAAGTAAGAGAAAAACAATGCAAACACGAGAATATGCACATACATCAAATAGTTTTTATCTGAAGCCGAAGGCCTGATAAATTTCCGTGTTTGTTGTGTTTGATTTAGAAGAAGAACAAAAGACTTAAGCAACAAACTTTTTAAAGCACAAGTTCAATACATAAGAGCGGTGGAGGGCAAAAAAAAAAAAAAAAAATTAAAGAAAAAAAATATCAATAAAAAGTTAGTGTATAAACAACAACGCCCCTTAACACGCCCATTTTTGTTTTTTTTTTCAAACCTAAAAACTGAAGCTTTGTTTGTTCAGTTTTAACATTTCCGTGCGGCCCTGTCTAGTGCCCGTCACTCAACCGTCAGTTTCGTCGAGCTTTAGACAAATATTTCAATTGTATGAATTGTATGAACGCTGACAGCCATGTTTTCGTACATGTCCATGTATGCTATGCAGTCACAAAACATACGTACGTACGTACGTACGTACTTGTATGCGACGTATTCACAAAATAAAAACTCGTGACATTTGTAGGCATATCATGTGTTCTTGCTTTCGCTGTTATTGTTAGCTTTGTTGAACACTAAGCTTTGAATTACATTTGCTTCTATAGCTAGCTGTAGGACTAAATTGTTTTGTAATTCGCTTTGAAAGTGTAGGTGTCATTAATGTTGTTCTTTTTTTTTCCAATTTTTGATATGTAACCAGTTTTTGGTGTTTTGATTTTTTTTTGGGCGACTGTTTAGAAAATTAATTTTTTTCTTTTATTATTCAAAAAAGTTTGTAAAATATTTTTTCGCTTTATATATACGTACATCACTTTGTTCCTAGGTATTAAAAATGAATTATTTAAACTTAAATTCTTGTCATTTTAATTAACTTTCATAACCAGTAATATACATATGTATGTATGAGAGGATATTGACTTAAAAGACGACTCTGCTTTCATTCCCTTTAATGCTGGCATATATAATACACGTCTGCAATTTATTTTACAAGCCCTTCTGCTCTAAAATTTGTTGTTTTTCCTTTTTTTTTTTTTATCGTATAACACACCCTGCCATTAATTATATATATAATACATACACACATGTAATTATACATGTACGTTCATTTATGCATATGTAAGCAATTATGTATCTGCTTAGTGTACGGCAATCATTTGCCTCGATAGACGTTGGGATGATCGAGATGACTTTGAATAAACTAAAAATAAACAAAAGTTAAAGTTACTTCGATTTGTTATGTGTCAATTTTAAAGAGGATTTAAAATTTCCTCTCGTTCCTCCGTCACTTTCAATCTAGTTTTTTGCATAGTTGTTCGAAGTTGGTTTTTTCTGTCTTTTGCTTCAAGTATAGTGCGAATGACTTTCGAAGATTTTTATCACAAAATTGATCTTAGTTATGCGAGAGGGTCTTGATTTATTATCGTCATGGGCAATGATACGGCCAGATCAGAATTGATAGCGTTTTATGTTTTGCCATTTCTGGTTTTTCTCATCAAATGTTGCAGTTAAATGAATTTAGTTTACACCTTTGGTGCTTGAGATGAGATCGGATGAGATGAGATGAAGATGATGTTAAGAGTAAGTTATGTATATTTCGTGTACTAATAAATCAACTTAGATTTGAATTCATTCATTTATCTTAATTGTGTTAATTACACAACATTGTTTTCTTCCTCTTTCCTGTATACATTCTTCGATTAAGGAGAGCACAATATTTTAAGAAATTTATCACATTTTATGCATTAAGATTTCTTTCTAAGCCAAGTTTTTTCATTTGTTATGCCATGAAGGCACGAGGTCTGGAACCTAAAGTTAATTAATCCCAAAGCTTTTTGGTCGTCGATTTTGTCAATTTCCGCGAGCTTGAGCGAATAAGGCATTGAGGAAAAAACAAAATTATTTTTTGTACAGAAAAGAAATATTTGCTGAAGAAGTTACACGAATGTGAACGAAAGTAGAAGAAATTTGCCCTGTTCGTGATGTTTTCCTAACTAACGTTAAGTTGTATTCCGACGTATATCTCTGCCTTTCCGTATACATGACGTTGACAGCTAAAATGGAAATAACAGCAATTAAAGCACAGTTTGTATCGTAACACTGAAGGACGTTGGATCTTACTATGATGGAATTCATTTAGACGACTGTAGAGAAAACTAAAACCTACAGCGGATACGCCTCAACGAACTTTACGTTATGTAGAAAACTCCACAGCTACTAGTAATCAGTGTCTGTGTTCTCATTTTACAGTCCCTTCTGCAAAAGAGAGACTCCTTATAGCAAAAAATGCCGCTAAGACCGTTGCAATCAGACTTTTTATAAAAGTAAGTGAATGCAGATCTAATTAGGAATTATTTAAAACACACAGGGTCCCTGCAAAAATGGAATCTCTATATCTCCATCGGATGCTACACAAGTACATATCGCGAAATGAACTGTCGTTAACGCTTGTGCATTGGTAATGCCATAGTTTAAACTAAAGCATTGAAATAAAATTCGCGCAGTACTATACTGCAAGAAACTGGTTGTAGTTTACAAATTGCCAAGCTTTTGCACATTTGCTTGACTTCAGTGAGAGTATAAATTGTGTTCCTGTCTAAACGCGGACATGCTTTTGTTTTCTTAATTTATTTCATTACTATTATAATTAATCAGTTATATATAGAGACATAGGCTAATATCTATAAAAACAATCCTGCTTTCTTTATTCAATTAGGTAGCCTGGATCAAGAGAAGTGTATTATTGAAAATATGTATATATTCAGTATTCTACATCATTTGTGATACGAGCGTATATTAAGTTTGTGCGGGTGTGCCCTAGATGGACTTGACATGCACCCGCCTTTTATTATACCGATCGATTCGGAACCATTTTCTGATTATTGGTTTAAGCATGTCTGTCCGCCTGTCCCTCTCGATTTCTTGTGTTCAATCTAGAAGAGACAATTTTTATAGAGTTATCTGTTAGGGTGGAAGATTAAAGAAGTTCATTGAGATTTCGACGGCTTCTAAGCTAACAGCACCAAGCAATCTGCACTTGCATAGTAAATCCACCAACACTACAATGCCCATGATAAAACAAATAAATTGATTGGGCATTAGGTACTGGACACTTTGAGAGGAGGGAATACCTTAAACCCCAAGGTAAGCTACAAATGCTGCACTATTTCGTAGTAATATTGCTTCTACTTCTCCTCTTTACGATTGCCAATAAGAGCACATCTCTAATAGCCGGGAAATCTCGGTGATGGTGCGTAATAAAAATTGAATAGAAGAAGAGTAAGGCACTTCCCTATTTCTTCTTATTTACTGCTTAGGAAATTGTATTTTTCATTATCGCATGGGAAGTTTACGACAGGTTGACGCTTTCAAATAAGACTCTTTATTGAAACTGAAACGCTTAAACGTCTTCTATGCCCTTGGCTGCTGAGCGTTGCAGAGTTTGGTGTTAGAGCAAATTAGGCTACGTGGAATGTGGCGCCATCATTTCCCATAACCTAATTAAAGATTACATTTCATATTGAGTTTATAATGGGTTTGTTAAAGCCAAAGCCAACAGCGCAGCACAGCACGCTTTAATCTTAAATTTATCTAATGTATTTTTTGGAAAGAGCTCCTTACACATTGTTAGGCGATACAATTCCAAAAATATAGCAGTACTTTAATCGGCTTCACATACATGCTGACATTTGTAAAAGCACTTAATTAAAGCGAAATATTTTATCGATTGTTGTAAGAGATTTTCAGTCATTTATTGTTTTTTTTTTTTTTTTTTAAGTCGAAATGAATTCGTTAACGTTGTTTAATAAAACGAAAATCAGTTATATCTATGCATGTTTGCATGTATTTGTAATAAATAGTTTATGTATTTATATGTACACACAGACGAAAGATTTATTATGATAACTGGACCACCAGTAAAAATTGACTTGCATTGAATACTGAGCAGTGAAAAAATAACTCACGCAACTGAAGCAAAACAAAGAAAAACCAAAAAAAAAAAAGGCTACGCACGCAACAGTAGCCATATAATGAATCGCATTGAACGTCAATTATATTGAAAATCCAATATAAAAAAAAGAAGAAAAACAAAAACTTGATTCAATGCAACGCACACACGAGCTCGTACACAAAATTTTATGTGTGCATATGAATGGGTTTGCTTGTGTTTATGTTTATATGGATGTATATGTGCACGTGTGTCCGTCTTTGTGTGATCGCAAATATAATTGACTGCCCAATAATCGTTGTACATATAGAGAAATTCATTTCTGGTTGAAATTCCTTGGCTTAGTGGAAGGGGGGTTAGTTGTTAGAAACGAGAGCACATTTTTTGCTTACGTACAAATGAAATTCGTTATCAAAATGATGTTGTTGTGCATGTTAATTATTTACGTACATTTGATATTAATAATGATTCTAAAGAATAACATGAGAATTTTCGAAAATGTTTTTATGACTTTTATAACGATACGATACGATACGAAGCAATCAACCCAAATATATTATTACTGGATATTTTACCCTTTTTTCCGACGGCATAAATTAACACGCATACAGATATAATATTCTAATATGCCAATTTTATGAATAAAAAGACAATTAGTAATTAGAGTGCTTACGTATACAAGGAAGCCGATGTAATTGAAGGCAAATTATTCCTTGAAAAGGAAATCAAATGGAAACCCAAAAGCAAAATGGAAGCCAAATAAAATAATTTATCGTCAGTTGTGGTTCAAATCGAAGCTTTTTAACCCTTTCACACTTTTGCATCAATCAATGATGACCGTCTAGAGGATGACTCGAAAGGGGCAAAGCCTTGTGTCATCTGCGATTAGCTTTAGGAAAAATATAAAAATTTCTGAAAAAATTTAACTTTCTTTCGAAAATACCTGAGAGAAACCTACGAGCGATTTATCTTAAAAGTGGTCTAAGTCCATTTATGTTAAAATCTCACCACAACTAGGTAGTTGCACTATAATAAGTTTACACACATTAGTGACAATAAAATAGTAGTGGTATGCTTTCGTGCTTCTCGTGCGAAGTTTGCATGGAGGGTCCTCTTTATCAAAATCGATTTAGGGACATTCTTATTATTTAACTCTAATCGCACTAATCGAATAATGCTACGTTAACAATGACAGGTAAAGCTAAGTTAACTCTTGGAATTGTCTAACGGATAAACTTCAAAATCTTTTTACAAAACAAATGAAAGATGTACAGTTTTCAGAGAAGGATGAGAGGTATGCTCACTTTGTCAAAACGTTTGAAACAAGCAGGAGGAACCGTCAGGGATCCTACAAAGTATACACATTCTTGGAAGTTCTTGCACGTAGGTTGGTAGGACGTGCCCGCAGTACCACGTGCGCTGAGAACATCTCCGTTTTTCAAAACGCATAAAAAATAGATTTCCACTCATTACTCATAAACTGCAGCACCAGTTTGGGAGAAATTGAAAACGCCTACCCACTATTAGGGCGTATTAAAATTGAAATTTTTTCTCAACACAATTTTTAAAACGCGCAGAAGCAAGCTTCAAAAATCCCATAAAGAAAGGTTTCAAGTTCGGAATACACCTAAGCATGTTGGCCTGTTCCTCCATCCGTCTGTCCCTCTTCCAAACTAGCTAGTTTCCGCGATGACCATTATCCCATTCGCCAACATGCAGGCATCAAACGACACGTCTACAACGCCCACTCGCCTATGCAACAACGACTGCGAACACCTGCTCTTTCCATATTTTTGCTGGTTACGTGGATTTGCTTGTAAATGGAAAAAAATCAATAGCACCCGTCCTATAACATAGAGTATGGAGTATGGATATTTAATTCTCTTCCTTTTTTTCGGTCGGACCGAATATGATTTTCTTCATTGTTATCTTAACAATAATACATTATTTTATACAAAATATATTTTATAAACTTTTTTCACATTTTCAAAATAGTCGTCTCTTATATCCATGATTTTCATAACAGACATTTCATTGAATAAAATTAATACTTCGGTGATTTTACAGAGACGAAATTGCAAAACGAAAGCATAACATAATCATATATGCGAATTTATGCACGGTAGTAATTTTATATCAATTTTAATAATTTCTTTTATCATCAGTTCGATGATTTCTATAATGAAATGAAATTTGCATATATTTTCATAATTAAATCCAGTTCGCAATTATCTTTTTTGAAATCAAATTAAATATGTGCAAACTAATATATGCATACATACACACATGCACGCATGTGTAAAAGTAGTAATGGTTGTGTATGTGTTGCGAAATTTAAGCAATAGCAGCTCGTATGCCGTGAATGATAGAACACTTTTTCCGAATTAAATGTCATTTGATAGCAACGGAAAATGCAGACATTGAGCTCATATTAAATTTCTAAAGGCAAAATTATAGATAAAACCAAACTCATTATTTAGACTTAGAGGTTTTTTAAATTTTTATAGCGTACAACACGTGTGCTAAGTTTGTGCGGGTGTGTGCAACATCAGAAGTAGCAGAAGAACATGAGATACATTCAACTTTTACTATACCAGAAAGTGATTCGGAGTCGATTTAAGTTTGTCTGTCCTTATGTCCATCTTGATTTCTTGTGCTCAACGTAGACCTCGAAATTTTGGATATGTTTTGATGACATAGGGCGCACGAGACGAAAAGGAAGGCATGTGGTGCACATACCTGCCAGAAGTTGTGTTTCTCTGTAGGTTGGACATCGCAATGTAAAAAATACTTTCTGTAAAAACGAAAGCGTCGCTTTTTGTGTTATACAAAAAGCATTCATTGACAAGAAGGATCGGTTAATGATTCCCGGCATCGAGTAAACTCTATTGCAATTCGAGTAAGGTACTCGATAGTGATTTTACGACCGAAAGATTTTTCATTTGGAGAAATACATACTTTATCGGCGATGGTGAACTCTCTACTCGTTACAGAGAGTCGGTAATCCGCAGCTATCGCGTTTACCCTATATCGGCAACAATAAACCGATTGCAGTTTTTCTTCGCCCAAGCGATTTTCTGTATGGTGTCCTAACTGGAGATTCTTTGTCTATTCGGCCACTCATGCGAATAATATATATATATATATATATATATATATATATATAAATATACATAATATTTGAAGAAGTTTGAAGAACACTTTTTTTAAGAGAACACTTACTTAAGGAGCATTGTTAATTGATCAGATATAACGGATGTTATGGAAGTGCCGACCTGTTAGTACCCCACCCAAATGCACGCAAAGCCAAGGGTAGAAATTCTTTGCTTTGGATGCCTTAAATTATATCGATATAGTAACGGTAATGTGGGAGACTGGAAAATAAAGCAACTTTAGCCGTCTGAAACTCGTGGTATCAATATGTTCTTGGTAAGACGTATTTTGCCTGACGTAAATTTTCAATGAAGAGAATAAATAATCGATACGCGTCCGATTTCTGAGTATTGTACAATAGTATTAATGGTAGTGACAATATTAGACTGTAGTAGGAGATTATTTTTAGTTTTCGTCGGTATCTTTGTTGTCGACTACATATTCATTAATTCCATTAATCAGTTTGCAAAAATGTAGAACTGCATGTGTTTTCTTTGCAGCTCTGTTTATTTTAATATGTTTTAATCTGGAGACATAAAAATGTTTGCCGCTTTAACGGCGGCCACTACATGGCGATGACTAATTAAACATATGGTTGTTAATATTGTTGCTGTTAAATTGCAGTTTTTTCACAAGCTAAGAGGACAGATTTTTTTATAATAAAAATTTGTTCCTTTCTTTAGCAGCAAAACAGATCCATACAAAAGCAATGTCGTTGTCTTATAGTTAATAGTCATCAAGCAGCAAGAATATATAGTAGTTACTAGTGATTATTGCATAGCTTTGTTCTAATTGCCGATGTCTGATTGTAGCTTTTCTTGTTCTTGTTTTTTTTTTTGTTAATTTATTATTTCTAAACTTATGTAAAGACATGCATGTATATTTGTGTATACATATGCACCCATGTATGAGTAAGTTTTCTTTTGCATGTAAAACTTGAATTTTATTCAATATCAAAGTACGGGGAAGTAGAACACACATTTCTCTGCTTATGTTACGTCTGTATAACGCAATGTGAATCCATAACATTGTTCTAACAGTTTCATTAATTGTTAAAGAATTTAACCTGAATGTTAGGTTTTTGCTCATTAGATTTGCTTTGTTTGAATTATTTTTCTTACACCCAAAGCATGCTGCGTTCGATAAGAAAATTGTTGGCGCTAAACAGTAGCGTGGAAACGGTTTCGTCTTGAGAAGCATACATGTGTGTGCATACATATGGTTTTGTTCTACCTATTTTAAGAATCTTAATAAATTCAATGTTTATGATAAACATCTGGATTTAAGCGTTAATAAGTAGATCAACGGTGAGTGGGTCAGCGGGCCAAGTAAATAGGAGTCTCGTTTTTGTCCACAGCGCGGTTTTGTCCAAATTTACCCGTAGCTGCAGTGGATACCCACTACGCCGCGACCACTCTTTGTCTCACTTCCTACCTCTTTCTGCCGGTTGCCGTATTGTGTTGCACGTATGGGAGATATCCTTTGAGTGGTTTTATAAGGAGCCTCCGTTAGGTGATTCGTCATATGCGTTAAAAAAAAGGAAAAATAAAGAATTCTTTAGATCTGAATTTCTCAAATCAATATGAACGGTTTGCTCCACTGTGGCATTGCTTTCAGAAGCTATACCTTACTTATGTTAGATATCTGAGCATCCTTTCAGGAGATGTCCTTCTCACATGTGGCTACGTTGGCGGTCAAGAAGGATTTTCGGCAGTGGTATTTATGTAAGTTCGATTTGAAAGTCGAAACATTTGCAGCGATGAGAAAGACCACCGCAGCCAAGTTGTACGAAAATCGGCAGTGCAATTAAAGAACTACTGAATAGCTATTATAAGGTTTTCCGTGACGTGAACGTCACTGATGTCCCTGAGATAGCGAAATAACATTGGAAGCATGTACCGTCCTTGCTTCCTGACGGATGCTCACGCTGACCCCAATTAAACCCAACCTGACGAACTGTTTGTACGTCTTCCACGTTGTCCGTCTAAGTAGTGTGTTTCCCTATCAGATTTGCTAAAGGAAAATTGAAAACATAATCATAAAAAACATTAAAAATGAAAAAATTATTTTTTCCCTCTGTTCTGTGGTCACATTGACACCAATCAAACAAGTTCATTCGGCAGAAGCGTCTGTTTGTTTCTTCAATGTGTTCTCTACAAACGCATTGCCTTTCTTTTCTCGCGGTATGAATGGCATTAATGTCTCTGTAAGAATGAAGAAATATGAAAAACCGCGCGATAATGGTTTCTTCTTTGTTCCGTATTGATACTAACACCAATCGAAGACGTCCAAGCCAGTGGATTGTTGGTTGATTCATTACCCGCTTTGTCTGCACAGAAATACTCGAGTTCTTTCCAACTGTGCAAATGATGCTGCTGCAGAGATATGAATATCATTTGCAGCAGCAGTACACATGTCGTTAATGTCCTTTTGACGTGTTTGCTTCTTACGTAAATCTCCAGCAAAAAAAACTCACTCAACCGGTATTTTTAGATTCAATACGAAATAATTAACTAAAGCGCTTAGATGATCAAATGATGAAAGCAATTTCGTAAGTGAAATTTGCATCGAAAGCCGGTGAGAACTTTCCAAGTTCCCCAATATATATTTTACTGTATGTAGACATTTTACCTCCTACGAGCCTATCATTCATATGAAGTATAAAATTTCATACCGAATTTGATTGTATTCTGGTTTTAGTTTTTTGTCTGCGCTTATTGGAAAAGAAAGGAGAAAAAATGTTACCATAAATTTATTATAAATATCCTCGCTATGCCCACATGGAGTTAAAAACACATGTACATGTCTGTAAGTTTACAAACAATTCGAACATTTTTGTTACTTTGTCTACTCTTGCATACGTTATAAAAAAAAAATAAATAAAAAAACTCTCTGCATCTATCCTGAGTAGCCTGTTGATGTTAATGTTTTAATCATATTTAAATGTAAAGAAAAATCTTAATTCTATCATGCCAGTGAGCAGAGCCTTTCAGTGCAACAACAACGTCTTATTTAAAAGACATTCTTCTTTCACATAAGCATTAGCGTAAAGCAGGCCACGAATTTTGTAAACAATTACATTTATATCAAAGAGTATTCTTACGAATACATTCTTCTACCATGTACCAGTGCATGGCATACTAATATACTATCTATCTGCTCAATGTTGAAGTATTCGTCTATTAATACAAATGCGACGATTCATTACTGCTGGGTATTGAATTACAAATGTCGGGCAGATTAATGGCCATAAGTGAAATGCATAACTAAGTAACGATTTAGTTCTTTGATCCATGCAATGATCTACAAATAATATTGGGAGGAGCAAGGTGTGTTAAACCACACGTTCTACAGAACTTTTGTAAAAACCCGTATGCCTATGTTCGGCTGTATGTCTAGATAATCAAATAAAGAGATGGGTGGCACGTCGTAAATAATGAATCTCAAGCATAGATAATAATTGTTCCTATTGCATTTCGGAATAAGATTCGTCGCACTACAAATTTTGTTTAACTTTACGACTTACGTCGTCGGCTCACAGGGAAAAACGTGTTAAGTACTTATGGCTGAACTTTAGTAGCTCTTCACTTTGCAACAATCCATCGCAAAGCAAACTCGTCATGTCCCTTAAACGAGCCAAAATGTTTGTTGTATATACATTTAGCAAATCGATAGGTGATGACAAAGAGGTTTAGAGAAAATTCAAATTAAAACCTCATTGTCTCCAATTCGCTGTTGACGTACTCAGTGAGTTTTCTCTCCTTCCCTTGTTGCAGAATTCTTACGAATCCTTGTTATGATCAAGAGTAGGGCATTAACGTTTCACGTGTAGCAGGCTTATGAAAATGATGTATTTTCAAGTGGTATTTGAAACCAAACTTGCTTTGAGAGTAACGAAGGAAACCTACGGCAAATTTTCTCTAACTAACAGCGCTTGTAGAAAATTATTCCAAATATTCTGAATAGGTGAGGTTAAGATTGACAACGTGAAGGATCCAGAAGGCTCCAAAAATGTCGAGGAAATCACATCAAATCTTTAAAGAAGAAAAAAAAAAAAACTATTAAACTTAATATATATTTTGAAGTCAGGCAAATAGGGCGGTTGCACAACGAGTGAGTGAGTTGAGTCTCCTTGAAGAATTAACCAACCAGCTGAAATGATGCGAATAGCTTCTTGCATAGGATTGAAGGAAAATCATAATGTACCACATCATAATAATCGAAAAAAAAACATAATCTTACGTTTTCTTGATTACATAAGGTATCCCTAGATAGTTATACCACGATGACGATACTACGATGACTTGTAGAGCAAATCAAAGAAGTCTTCTTTATTAGACAGATTAGAGAAGGGTAAATATTCTTAACTAGGTGTAAACACCTTACTGGACTTAAAAATGGCAACGAAGTGTCCAAAAAAGTAAGAACATTTTACACTGTTTGAAACGTTTTAACGCTTGAGATAATAAGTATTAGTGGAACGGCCCCTTATAATGTAACATTCCTCCGATTCTGATAAACAGCACAGTTGCGGCTTCGAAAATGCTGCAAGGGAAAGAGAGAGCAGCATAGCTGCCATCATTAAGTGAGTATAATTGTCTTGCATTCCAGAAAACCCATCAAGAACAGATATACGGAAAAAGTAATCAAGGTGATGTGCTTGCAGCTGAAATGTTTTCAAAGGAACCTCCTTTAAGGAAAGTTTTTGCGTTCCGTTGTTGATTGAAAGAACAGGCTTAGTGAGAGTTATATGTAACGACTTATAAGCATAATTCTAATCTACTAACTGTCATAGAAGCAGGCTTAGTCAGAATCTATAGAATCTGTCCTTAACCGCTAGAACAAAGCGAATGTTGCAAGCAAGCCGCTCATCCAAAGAAATGATTGAATTTCAAATCAAATATTACTTGGTATTGAAGAGCAATAAACTAAAATATATTAATTACGTACGTTATTCGACCGTAAGCAGACTTTTTCAAGCCATTGTTTTCAGACTTCAACGACATATATATATATTAACGAGAAATATACATATATATGTCGTTCTTTCTGCCTCTCATAAGTTTGTCTTCATACACAAGTTTCAATGCATTTTTTTTTCTTTTAGGTAAATATTAACAAAAAATAAATAAACACTTATTGTATGTAAACAGCAACGAAGAAAAATAAAAAGAAGAAAAAAAAAAAAGAAAGGAAAAAAGGTGTCATAAAGTGCAAAAACAATGTATGGTAACTTGATAGCTGCAGTAATGTTGCACGTACATGCATACGGGGACACACTGTCATGATATTAAGGCGCACATAAAAAACTTACAGGATGTGGGCTCGTAACTCATAGTATTTCACTGGGCATGCGTAACTTTCAATAAACAATTTTTTCTTTTTTTTTTTCTTATTATTATCGTTGTTGACTTTTTTATATAGCTTTGTACTTTTTTTTTTACATAAGCCGCGTTGTTACGTTTTTCTTTTATGTAAACTAAACAACACAATGCGGGTGCAAGGCAAAAACCCAGTTTCAATTTCAGTTTCATAAAAAGAGAAAAAGAAATAAAGCAACACTCAGCACCAACTTCGCTCGTATATATATACGGGATCGATAAGGCATTTTTTACTAAACTCTGACCGAAAAAAAATTGAAAGAAAAAAAACTTTTTGAATGCTTAACGTATTTATGTGTGTTTTATGTATACTTGATGGTTGACTACTTGTGGTTAACAAAATTTACTGTAATGGTTACATTTGGCTCCTGTCGTCGAAGCATTGGCATAAGCAAAATGTTTATCTGTATATATTTACATATATTTCTAAGCTAAACTTACATTCTGATGTTAAGAAAAATGCGACGACAGAGGAGAGTTTTTTTCTACCATCACAGTACAGTATAGTAAGTGTTAGCAAAACATATAACCATAGTTGTGCACTCATATGGTTCATTAGTTGGCCTTGGTTAGCCTCTTTCCAAGAACTTGGAAAAAAAGGAATCCGAGTTTACAGGAAATAAAAGGGAACCTCTCTTACACCCAAAGTGTCTAAATATAGCGCTTAACGAATACGCGCCTGTAGAATACGCGTGAAAATTTTATGTTTTTGTAGCTGTTGTAGCGAGAGAAACAAACAGATGTATTCTCAGTCTATGTTCTGCTGCAGGCTTGTTCTTTGGCCCATTTTCAATGCCATTCTGCGTACAAGATCTTTCGTTATCTTTATATAAAATTTGAAGCTGACATCTTAGCTTAAGGTTGCGATGATACGTTAGAGTTTAGTTAGCAAAAACATTTCTTTAACTATCTTTTAACCTATATCGTAGGTGCTGAGCTGGGGTCACACGCGCTCATTAGCATCTTACGAACGTAGACTCAAGGTAACCTTGCTAGGAAAGCGTAGATACGTGTTAACGACTAACTTTGTGTGTGATCTGCTGAACGCAAGACTAGACGCCACAGTCTTATTATGTGAAATTGACAATGTGTTCTGCCTCGTAATTCGACAGTTTCATTCAATTAAATTTAATCGCTGTAGACTCAATTAAAAGCGATTTAACCCTTTTCGGGCTCTCTGTGACAATTTGAATGACGTTTATGCCTTAATTTTTATATTTGATTCTAGGAATACAGTCAAAGACTGCTTGTCTCGACATCTTTAACTTCCAAATAAAGGGCGGGCAATCCTTTTTTTGTTATAGGTGAATACTATGGTGATAGCAATGTATTTCATAGTCTCACCCATGTATACTTTATACGTAGCTATGGCGTCTTATGGTTGTGTATAATAATCATAGTTGTTCTGATTTCTTTACATCCCTCTTTAGCATGGTATCTAATTCCCCTATCTATATCATATTTAGCGTAAACATAAAATAAATAAGCAAATATGACTATAGTCCACATATAACCATAACATCATTACCAATATATTGTCTTAATAAAGCTCTGTAAAATTCCGAGCACAGCTCTATTAAACAGTTGGAGTTGCATGGCTACAAAAAAACACTACAAAGATCTATATCAAAATAGTTGCCAAATGATGCAAATGAACTAAAATAGTTCCCCCGAGAACGCCGTTTAGTAAATGCTTGAAATTCGAAAATCGGCGAACGGGAAAATGCCTATCTTAGCATACATCAGGCGAATCTATATGAAAATACCTTTCAAACAAGTTAAGCAAATGCAAACGTTTTATTTCCCACTTAAGATAATTTTGAAAACTAACCATCTTAGCACAAAGCGCTTATGGGGAGATAGTCGAGATTAAATATGTCGCATAGTTTCACCAAATCTGTATTAAAAAAAACCATTCAAACGAGCTAAACAAATTCAAATGTTTGGAGACTTTAAAAAATGTCTTGAAATTCGCTATCATTCTTTCCATGACCAGTCATTACCACTCAAGATAGGTTCGCTATATGTGTACGTGTTTCTTTTTCAAATTTCTGTCCAATCTAAAGCTATAATGTCATAGTTAATCTCTTCAGGGACAATGTTTTTTGACAATATTTTCATGTCTCTAATTATATACGTAAATGCATTCATAAATGCAGCAAATTTGGCAAGATTTGCAATTTTCGTATTGACAGATGTTGCAGATGTTGTTTATTAAAAAATTTTTGTTCTTTGCATTAATGACAGCAATAAAAATTAAAAAACACTGTAAAGGTCTGTATATGAGGCCAAGGGGTTTAACATATAACCTTAGGTTTCGCTAAATTCACTTGCAGCTTCTTTGTTATATCTTATTGCGTAACGGACCTAGCGAGAATACATTACGAACACTTGTACTCTATAAGATCTCTGAAACTTTCTTGTGCGGGTTGCTAGTTTCGGAGCGAAATAAAAAGAAAAATTAAAAACACTATAGCTATCGAATACAGTTACACTATTCAGTCTACAGAACGACTTTTCGGAAGAAGGCGTTACATGGAAAGTGGTTCGGTCGACTTCATTTTTAATAGCTTCCGTGCTTGGGCCGAAGCACTTTCGCGTAGCATATTCGATCAAAACATTTCAAAAATTGCGACTCGTAGGTTGAACACAAAAATATTATATGGACAGACAGACAGATAAGCAATCCTAAATTAATTAATAACAGAAGGGGCTACGTCTAGTCCTTCTGGGTGTTGTATACATTTACACAAACTTCATATACACTTGTTCTACAAGGGGTGTAGCATACAATAAAGGTCAGAAAAGCATTTACTTTGAATAATCGTTGTTGTTGAAATAAAGAAGCTTAAGGCATAGACAATTATTTCAATCCTTCAAGAACACATCAGGGATACCAGACGTATTAAAATTCTACGTAGCTATTGCAATCCTTCATCGAATTGACTGTGAACACCGATTAGGGAAAAACAGCTACAGCAGTTCATCTTATTCAAACCCCTATTTGTATGTTGCGAACCAAACACCCTGTTCCTAGTCTTCGAAGTTTTTATTAATTCCTATAAAACATCTTAAAGTAGTCGGAGGTAATGACGTAATTAATATTTTACGCATGATTTCTTTGTAAGTGACGTCCTACCCACTCATACTATAAAGATTACACTTCGAAAGGCACAATTAACGTTTTGTCATACCAAAGATGGTAAGAAAGTATGCATAATTAAGATTTTCTCATACAGCCTGAAGTTTTTTAGAGTCCCATTTTATTTTCATAGTTTTCGCTTACAAAAGTTTTCCAACAATTTGTTATTCAGGGAGAGAGAGAGGAGGGAGAGAGAGAGAGCTAAGTGTATTAGTTGTTATATGGACTCATATACTAAACATAAATGTATAGAAACTACGCGCACGTATGATAATACGATGATGAACGCTCGTTTTCCACCTTTACAATATGAGTTCAACAGAAATTATTTGGTGAAATTATATGTTTTGAATGCAAATTATATTTCAAAACTAAAAAAATACAGAAAACAAAACACGTTTAACATACACCCATCCCTCAATTTGCGTGATATAAACCATTATAACTGTTAAAAAAAAAAAAGAAAAAGAAAAGTAATGAGCCTTTTCCATTTAAATTAAATAAATAATTTTGTATTTTTTTTTGTTTTTTCTAGGCTTGAATTCAATATATCGCAATTAGTTAAGCAACAACTCTGAGAACTGCTCACGAATTTTCTTTTATTAGCCAGAATAAAAGAGTTGTGTAAGTTTAGAAAAAACTAGTGGCATAGGCAAATAAAGTTCGTGCGTTTACGTGCAGCACCCGGAAAGACTTGCAATATATTAGCATTTTATAATAGCAATCTGAGCCGATTTAAGCACGTCTGTTCGTTTAAGACCGTCCATCCGACGTCCATTCATGCATTGTATTTCATCTTACGAGTTTCTAAGCCATTCAAATAAAATTTAACATGTGTTGACCTAAAAACGAAAGTTTGTTAAAAGTGAACTGGTTTCGAACATTTTTACGACTAAGCTCTTATCCTCTTCAATGGCAGATTTAATAAAGTGTTGCATGAACAAAGTTTGTAATTTTTAGTACTTCTCGGCAAAAATCAATGAAGAGGAGTCTTTAGGCTTACTAAACGGCTGCAGTAACTATAGATCTAATGGGGCCATTTTTTGGACGTCCTCCCGTAGAAGCGTAATTAGCCTTTACTAAGTCATAAATCTTAGTTAGAAGGTTGATCCGCACGTAAGTGATTTGACAAATAAATTTCGTCTGGTAAATCTGGACAACGTAGATCTACTTTTGGGATCCCATCCCATAGAACGGTATTCGTGAGATATAAGCGTTTCAATGTTAACAAGGTCTAATATCTGATGTTTCATGACGGCAATGGGTGAAAAATAAAAAATTTCTCTAGCAAGGAACTTAATTTAATTGAATTTAAGCGACTTCGGCTCAAGTAGTGGACTCTCTTTCTTTATAAGGACTTTCAATGAAATCAATGAAGACTTTTATTCGGTAAAGTGGTGTATGATAAATGATATTCGGCGTTGCCCGATCCCAACATTTGAATTCTTTTATTGGCCGGCTCTGAGGAGGAGAATGTAAAGTTTTGCGAAAAATTAACATTTTGATTACAAGTAGAGTAATAAACAAGCAATTCAAACTTAACAGCACCAATCCAACAACGGTCATAAGACCATGTAGTATACAGGTAATAATTTACGGTAATAAACATGTTTAAAATGCATGCGTGAACGTTCCTTTCTGCTACTTTTATAGTCGTTGAACAGATTTTACAATGGTTGATACATGCTTATGGCTTTGTACATTGGATTTAAAAAGAAAACAATCATCTTGTAGTCTTTTCTTTAATTTAATCCTTATCCGACTTCACAAGATCGGAAAATATATATATGGCGGAAATAACGCCAACATTTTAAAGCATTGATTACAGTTGGGTACAGTCGCACAATTAAAGCGTTCATATATTTCCATGATAACATGCCAAAGACTTCACGTTGTGTCCATGCAAAAGAATATATTTCATCGGAGTTCTTGGAAGAGGGCCTAGAACATTGATGGTCCAAATTCAGCAACAATGATCTTTTGTTTTTAGACCTTATCACTATTTACCTACTTTCGTCATAGGAACCAAATATAAGACTTTGTTGCCACATCGAGGCTCATGACACCCGTTATGTACAAACAAATAGAGCTACGGTAGGGTTAACTCCTATGAACCAACTTTTACCAAGAAATATTAAAAATTAGGCCTTTTTATCATCAACGTTCATATAATAAACATATGTATACTCGTCGCGGATCGATCACAGTTTACTCGAACTAGTCTCGCTTTCCTCTTTCCGTGGTGTCTACCTACATCTGATATTAGCGATTTCCCGGTTAAGCAATTTTCTAATGATCGCATCGTAAGATGAAAACCAAGTGATCGGTGTAATTTTAACTTGGTTTATACGAACATCTACTTGGGATTTAAAATTATGGAAAACTAAATTTCATGTCAATAACATTCAGGTGAATATACTTACGTTTGATTTTTATGGCAATTTTCGTGTACTCCATTGTCGTCATTAGCGATATTTTTTTTATTTTCTTCTTTGAATCTGAAATTAATATCATGTGGATCTTTAAATGGTTTAACGTTACGCGGTAAGCTACGGTTGCGTAAACTTAAGTTTACAAATTCCAAGTCGTTGTCATTCAATTTAAAATTTTGCGTTGGGCACGTTTTTCTAACTGAATTCATTTGAAATCGTTTTGGTGGCAATGCAGGTTTCTCTTCCTGATCCTGATCAGCGGAAATAGTTGATTGTAGTTCGGAATTTACCTCAGTTTCATTATAGTGAAGATTAAAATATTTGGTTACA
This sequence comes from Glossina morsitans morsitans, assembly GCA_001077435.1. Taxonomy (NCBI): domain Eukaryota; kingdom Metazoa; phylum Arthropoda; class Insecta; order Diptera; family Glossinidae; genus Glossina; species Glossina morsitans. Next base: position 36,628 of record CCAG010011786.1, on the reverse strand, counting down.
TGATCAGCGAGACTAGGGTTAGGATGATTTGTTTGGGAACCGCGCACTAAGTCATCTAAGTGATCTTCATCAATACCGAAGAGAAAGGGATCATCGAGTAGGGTATGTTTAGCATTCTTCTTAATGGCTTCTGGTTCACAATCGTTTGCGAGCTGTTGCTGCTGTTTTTGTTGTTGTTGTTGCTGATGCTGCTGATGGTTGATGTTAAAATTTTTTAACATTTGGTGCAATTGTTTCGAAGATTTCTTTTGCTTTTCGGTTTCAGCGTCCTTGCGATGTCCTCGCAATGATCGTAAAAGTCTTTTGCTTTTTCGCAAAGCGTTCCCCACTTCAAGTTTTGTCGGTTCACTTAACGTCTCACATTTCAAAGGAAATAAAGTAACTGAAGTTGGTGGCTGCTGCTGCTGCTGTTGTTGTTGTTGTTGTTGTTGTTGTTCTTTGGTGCTTACAGCATTAATATTTTCATGTAGTGTCGCCATCTTATCGCCAACTGAATCTTGGGTTTCATCGTCTAATTGTGTTTCGATAAAATCGACAGCAACCGCATCATATTCGGACTCGATGGCCTCGATGTTGTTACTGTCATTTTCATTATTTAAAGCACTTGTTGCTAATGATGACCTTGTTGTTGTTGTTGTTGCTGTTGCTGCCGCTGCTGCAGCAATTTCTTGCTTTGCCGCCGCTGATAATGCCAATCTTTGAGCTGCTGCTTTACTATAAACTTGTCGATAATATTTCTGCTGATCGCCATACAAAAAGCAAACACGCCACCATTGTTTGCATGCCAGCAAATTGGCGGTACGTGGTGGTAGTACCACGGGCTCAATTGATGATGACATGCTCTCCATATTGTTGTAGTTATTTCTTGTGTCTTTAATATGTTTTCTTTTTTTCTTTTCTTTGTTGTTATTCTTTTTTTTTTTTATTACTTTAGTTGGTGTTGTTTTTGCTTTATGTGGCGTTATTGTTTTATTATACCTACTATAATATACCCTTTTCGCTGCAAAAGAAATCAGAAATCAACAGCAGTTGTTATTAGCGTTGCTAAGTTTCTTGTTCGACTTTACTATGTTATAGAAGTTGTTCTGTTGTTACTGTGCTGGTTGTGCTGTTTGTTTAAATTTCTGTGGTAATTATTTTCAATTTGTTTTCTCTTCGCTCTTGGCTTTGCGTTGCAATTCTTATTTTATTTCTATTTATTTTTTCGCCCCTTTTTTTGCTTTTTCTTAATAGGACAAACTAATAAGTTTTATGATTCCATGACATGATATCTTCAGGTTTTTTGTCTACCTTTGAAGAGCGACAGAGAGAGAGGTAAACTTACATTTGCACTCCATAATTTACTTTGCCTTCTGTTTTCTTCTTTTCTTCAAATCCTCTTCACCTCCTTTCCTCTTTACATTTAATGTCGATGCAAATTGTTTGCGGCTATTGCTTTGGGGTTATTTAAAAGAATTTAAATCAATTTTAGGTCTTTTCAGTGACTTCTTTATAACACAGAGACGCTTGCAATGCAAAACTCAACGTAGATTTAGTGAATGCCAGTTCTTTGTTTTTATTGATTTTTAAATTAAAATTATTTTTAGCTTGGAAATTATTGATCATAACATGAAGATTGCCTTACCCTGGACAGGTAAGACAGGTTAAGGCATAAGCGGTAACTTTCAAAATCTTCTTCCTATCATGCCGGTACGGAAAACCCGTTCAAAACAAGCCAAGAATCAGTTATAGTATTTTCAACTACGATATGCAAGCTCTACACAATAAGTGCAACGATTACCTTACACTCAAGTCTCAATTCAATAAGAAGGCCCAAGGTGTATGAAGTAACTTTTCTAAATGGTGCAAATCGCGCTGGGAAGGGAAAATCGTTAATGCGATGATTGCCTTACTCTCGACTGACGCTGATTCAATACAATGGATTAAGGCTTACGGGGCACTTTCTATAAGTAGAAAAAGTCGCGCTAAAAAGGAAGAGTCAGCATACCTCAGCAAATGGTTTGTGGAATTTACCAGTTCATAGTACACTGCTGCTAGGTTTACTAAATGGAGTATGATCTTGTTGTTAATATTTAGTATTAAGCCCCAATCTCACAAAAATACCTTCTGTCACTTCAACGGTTCCGAATCACGTGCTTATCCGGAACATTTACATTTCATGTATTGTTGCGTTGGATATGAAAAGCATTTAATATTTCCTTCTGCTCTTAGGAGAAGAAAGCTCAAGTTAATGCGACAGTTCTTCAAAATGTTTTTGGGATAACGATATTACGTATATTAGATAGCATTAGCTAGACAGACCAGTTTGTAATCGGGATCAATGAATTATATTTTCACATATACTTGTTGCACATGCATGTGAATGCATATATGGATGTATTCAATATCAAAGAATCGCTTATTTTTATTTTTATTAGGCTCACTTGCATCCATACATTTGTAAGTGCATATACATATATATATACATGTGTGCATATAAATCAAATCTCAATGTGTAAAAAGAATCAGAGTGAAACTCATTTTCAATACTTGATAGACAAGATCGATTCTCCTTACACCTCGTGTCCATAGACACATAAACACACACGAGCGCACACAATGAAAGAAAATATTTAGTAAATCCAATGATTTTGATGCGTATTTTACGCTTGATAGAAATCACGTTTCGCTACACGTAAAGAAAACGTAATGAAAGAATGGTTGTGTGCTTGGGCACACACAATAGTACCATTATTTCAATAAAGACGATATATTTATAAGAGGCTAATGAAAAAAAAAAGGAAAAAGCATTGTTTAGCGTAGCCACAATGAAATTACATTCTACTCAGCATTGACTGTATAGATTGAATTGGTCGGCTTGGTTAGTTACAATAAATAGATGGAAGCCATGAGCACTATAATGACGATCGTGATGATGATGATGATGATGATGATGTTGCTGGGGATGATGACGATGATGATGAGGATAGCGATGTATCACAAAATACATAATAAAGATCACCATTAATGATTGTATCGCATGGCAAGAGAGCGTAAGTACATTATTTTGATTTTGATTGCGCTATCGACAAGCATTCGCGATGTGTACAATAATAATAACAAAACGAAATGTAGACGTTTATAAAGTAACAGCCAGAAATAACAATGCAATGCAATATAGAATCCACGCGCGCGCACACGCACACACACACACACACACAACACTTACAGAAAGCACTCTGTCAGATTGGCAGGTACAGGTCGCATGGATCGCACTAACTCAAAATTGTTAAGTTTTGGTTTGTTTCTTTCCATTTCTTCTTCTTTTTTACTAAGCACTATACAGAATACATCATCGTCATCGTAATGATCATCATTATCAGACGCAATACAAAACATTAGGGCCAGTCGTAGTTGTTGTTAAAGTCTTAAATCATACAAATGTGTGTGTGTGTATGTGTGATACCCGAACAAATCGCAGTGAAAACAGCTAAAGGCATTAAATACGGAAGTAATCGATATTGAATCGTGCTCTGGCCAAGTTATATTTCTCATGGTGCAACAGTAAGCTGCCCTTGTTCTTGTTGGTAGTGTTGTTGCTATTGCTGTTGCTTTTGCTTTTGTTAGATTGCTGTATACAAACACTTAACTTTTGCAGATGGAAGCATTTTTGTGGTATTGGCACGTCGTCAGATTCGATGATAAACTTACGACTACAGGCGTGCGGTTAAAATGTACACAGCATTAAATTTTGCAATTTTAGAAAATTCAGTTAAAATCGAATTTCAATTAATAATTATTGCACACAGTAACTGTGACAGTGTCTTTGACTATATAGCTGGGAATGTAAATTTATTAGGTCGGTTAGTTCAAATGCAGCCTAGAGCTTCTTTCTCAATTTTCACAGTGTATTTAGATTAATTATCTATTACTTAAAGTTGTTTAGGATCGCTTAGAGTAGTAAAGAGATCCCAACTCATTTTTTCTTCGACTTTCTAGAATCGTCAAAACAAGGCAACGGAGACCTTATAAATTCTTTATAGGCTTGACCAGGGTAAATAAGAACGATCTTCTCTAATAAATATCTTTGCTTATCTCTTAAAATCGCGATTACGACCTAGAAAGTATGCTTCAAAAATTAGATGTAAACTCAAATTCTTTTTTTTTTTACTCGCACCCAAGAAAGTCGTCATGAAGAGACAAATAGAAAAGATTCGCGGCTACCCAGTGGTGTTTGCGGATTCAAATCTCAGTGCGGTAAAGCATAGTTGCGAATACCTAGTCGGTGAACGCATAACACCTACCGAATAGCCACGCATTCACCAAGCTGCCGCCACACCTACCTCTTTCTCTTTTCTGACTTCTTTCTGATCGTCATGGTGTTACATGTACACATTTTCTGATCAGTTACATCGACTTATAGGATAAACAGATCATAAATGTACCTATTCTTTGCTGTAGAAAAAGTCAAAGGAAGGTAGCGTATTTGAACAAAGGTATTGTCGGTTACGTATCCCTCCTAGGATTATGATGCACGTGAAGTGCGACACCTTAACTTTAAACTTTAGTTTTTAATTTGCTTATGGCAAGGAAATAAATTCTAGGACTAAAGTAGGATGGGCGCTACTAACTAAGACTACTTTCTCTTTGCTTTATGCTGTCAAGAATATCGCAAGACGGCAAGTAGCAATTTTTTTTCTATTGCTGGCATTTTTGCCAGCTTAGATAGTTCTGGTAATACCCATATGCATATAACGAATAGTAGACTACCATCCGCCACATACAGTAGGCTGCTTTACATGGCTTATTGTGTGTGATGTGTTTAATGTAAATTAATTGCCGGCGTCGTGAGCTCAATCGTAAAGCTACAATTTGCTTTTGTCCCTTTATGTTAATAGGTTTTTCAACATTTGACCTTGAGTACTCCAAGGGTTGATGGGAAGATTGTTGACTTAATAATGAGCACTAGATTTCAATGCTTGTTCCTATGTTAAATAATTCTCTGTTGCGATTCACATAATGCTCGCATTTGAAGTACGGGATAACAGGTCCAAACCAAAGGCCAATTTTATATGTTCATAGCAATATGATAAAAATATTTTCCAGAATCTTTCTCCTCTTACATTGTAATACCTACATAATCCTGCAGGCGGTTGACAACAGTCAAAGTGAAAGAATGAACCCCTTTAATAAATCAGAAAGTTCCCAAAAGAGTTATTGATGTGCTAAGGAGAAATGGTGTGAATTGTAAAGGAAAGTCTTCGAGAATTGATTATGCAACCGATGCATAAGTGCAGCAGCTAACTGTAAGGTGACTTAAGTACGCATCGCTAAACTTTACAAATGCACAAAGTGTTATAAATTAATTTCATTCTAGACTCTCATAAAGAGTGATAAGTAATGTTGTAACATAACAACTGTACTTTTACACTTTATTAGACTTGTTTCCCGTCTTCGACATCGAGTTGCAAAATTTCAACTTTAATGAATTTTTCTTTTTTCTCTTTCATTAGTTTTGATGACGATAATTAAGCATTAGCCATAAACTTTATCACATTGCACCACTAATTAGAAATTCACACAATTCTTGAAATGTTACGAGATATGCGAAATGTTAATAACAACTACTTAAGTCATGCATTTCTTTTGCTCCATTTGTCGTTCGTTAATATACAACTTTCATTATGTTTCTTAGCATGCGAGTGCACACGCATCGTACATATGTACATATATGAAAAATTCATTCCAATTTTATTTGAAATACTTATTGATAAATATTTCCGGTGAAAAGATGAACATGTTTCTGCTTCTTCTATTTCTTTTTTATTTCTTTTTCAATTTACTAGAAATTGATTAAAGCGCTTCATCGGCAATAAAAGAGTATTTTACTCTTTTTACTCTTAGCATTCGTTATTATATATGTATAGTGCGTGTGTACATTATGTCCAGTGACGGACATAAAATTTTTTTTAATATTTTGATATGAAATAAGTTTTTTTTTTGGCAAATGTTTAAATAACTCTTTGGATTAATTTTCCAGGTGGAGTACATGAGATATTTACGTGTCCATGTAGGATAAACCTCCCTATAACACGGTAGGTGCAGCGTCAGTTTTACACGAATCCGTGGTGCACAAATCATCTTCATCCCAAACCGATTACCTTCCTTGTTAAATTTAAAATAATTTTCTTTAACAGTCAGGCTTAAGATGCTGCAGTGACAAGAAAATATGTATAAAAATTTATCAGCACATAAATTATATTAATGATTGGAGCTACAGCCTAGTAAAATCGCAAACACCTGTCTCATGCTTTTACTGTGTTGTACGCGACTCTTTCAGTATGTCACACGAAGACGATCATAACTTTTCCGCCGTGTTATACGAATCCGTTTCATACGCATGCGCGTCATAAGAGAACCTGCTGTATTAGTAATGTATATGAGTTGAAAGGAAATCGCTTGCGCAACGATCTCAGCGGAAAATATTAATGTAAGCAAGCATTTGCTTGCACCAAGCCGATAAATTTATTTGGATATGGATAGTTCCGTATAAATTTTCCTTAATATTCATTTCTGCGTCAACCCATAACTTACGACGACTTTCGGACGAATACGATGCCGAACGGGATTATTTCTTCGGCAATCTGCTACAAGATGATAAGACCTACGTATACTGCACTGAGAAAAATCATGTCTACTGGATGCTCCGTTTTGGAATAAGGAAAGCATCGCGTCTATTGATACATTAGAGACGCAATTGATAAATAAATTTTAGACAATGGAGTCTTCAGTCAATTAATTTTGGTACCAAAAAATTTCGAGAAAACAAACCCCTGAACGCGCATCTGCCATTTCACTTGTACATAACTCTTTATCTTTAGTAACGTATATTAAAATTTTCAAATTTGCCGACATCCGTGAAATACATTGCCTTTGCAATCGTTTTGCATTTGGCCACTAGAAGCAGCAGGTGCGCAATGGTTTCTTTCACCAAAGAATAAAAATCAAGAGTGACCATCTGATTCAAGCCATCTGATCGAGTGTTTTCGCAGTAATTAAAATCAGAAAATGCGGAAAACCAGAAGTAACCGTCAGGCTGATACATCAAAGAACTTCTGCCCATAGCCAATGGTGATCACTTGATTCGGGCATATGAAAAGTACATGATTTCTTACAAAAAGACGCTTTTGATCGATTCTCAAAATATGTTTGCTTTAGGCAAACTAACTTGAATCATGGCATTCCAAAGGAGAAGTTCGACAGAAGTGTTGATTGAAATGTCATTAAATAGAAGTTTCTGTAAATAATTTCCTTGCAAATAGACCTTTTAAGAATTGTAGAATTGTAGAATCGAGCAGTGCGCGCTTAACCTCAAGATTACTTGGGCAAAACTGTTAAATGACCAAAAGGCCACCTAACGCTTAAGGCATACTTATTAATCTGAGTGAAAAAGGTCCAGTGGTTGAAAAAGTGTACCGATCCGAACTATTTTCAATGGCGTTCGTGGGCCAAATCACGTCTACATATCACAGGCTGAATACAAGGCAGCAAGACGGATAGGAGAACAGACAAGCTTAAATCGATTCAAAAAGTGTTCCTGACACGATAGTATAAAAAACGTGAGTTTGGTCTATCTCACGTCTTTCTGGATGTTGCATATATCCGTACAATCGCAATGTAAGCTTGCACGACAAGTTGTGTAGGGTATAATAATAAACGAAGTTTGACGCATTCATTTTAAGTTTGGATGCATAAATTAAATTTACAACAGAATCTATAACGGCATTCAAATAAATAGTCTCTCGATTCAATTAGAAATTGTTTAATGTTTCATGATGATATCCACTAAAACTGAAGCCATTGGATTATGATGAACGTCTCTACATGGGTAAGTGTAAGAGACAAAATTATGTTATTCAAACAGTAAAAAGAAAAGAAAAAGCAATAGAATTGAAAATTAAACTTAAACTAGAATAGCAAACATCGTTAGAATGAAAAGAGCGGCAAAGCACAAGCATATAAAGTATGGTTTACATTAGCATTGCGCACATGCGTGACAACTTCCAATTGTGAAAAGAAGAAGAATGAAACACGTTGCTTCGAACGGAACTCATACCATAAGAAATTTTCTTGAATCGCAAAATCGCAAAATCGCAAAATCGCAGCAAACACAAACCTATATCACCATTTAATTGCTTTATTATATGTTTTGCAATACCGTATATGTTCATCTGCATCTAAGTCTGTTCGTATTCTCTTTTTTAGCAGATGTTTATGCATGTGCAAGCCGTGAAAAGAAACTAAAAATCCTTGACTTTAAGATGCGAAATGCGAAAATTTGAAAATCTTGATCTAAAACGAACGCTTTAATACCTTCAGATGAGAAGAAAGGATTTGGCTAACGTACTATCGGTTCGCATTCGAAAAAGCTCTAAAAAAATAGAAATTCTTAAGTAATTGTTTGAATTTCTTTGCACTCTATATATACTTGTGGCAGGAGATGTTCTGTGTTCCTCATAAAACTTTCGTACGAACTTTGAAATATTCTCCGACATAACTTTTCCTTTCTACTCCTTACCTTAGAACAAAAAACAATTTATATTCAGTTTGGACTGGCGTCCATTTCTTTACATATATATTATACTTGGCCAGTCAATGCAGGAAGGTTCCTTATGTATGTAAGTGCACGATGGAGAACGGAAAGCATTATAGATAGGTGTAGCAAAGCGAATAGAGTTCGGAGTACGTGCGGACGTTGCTCTATTATCGACGACTACTGCGACTATCTCCCTTAGGTTGCAAGATAGAGCCAAGGACTTCCATATATCATAACTGTGCAAATTGGGGGCTTTATTAATTATATCACTTGACTTATTTTCTCTTTCTGTTGCTGTGGTCTGTCTTAGTAAGTTTCCAAACTCAACTTGGCGAGGGAAATAATTTTTTTTTTACTGTGAAGCGGCAAATGAGGCTTAGGCACATAAATAGCAGACAAATATATCTGGCTGTTCCTCCTTATTAAAGCCATGGCAATCATGAGAGTCACTGGTATCTATTTCTATGATCTGCAAGTCTTTCGCAAATCTAACAGGGTTATAGAACTAATAAGATATGAGATTGCAGTCCATTACGGTATCGAATCTACTTCTAGTATACAGGTCCAAAAAGCTAATTCAGTCGATTATGCTGGGAGGAAGAGGGGGAACTTTTGTGCTCCGCCGCTCGGGCGGTACTTCTTAAAACAAAGATGACTTTTCCTGTTCTTGGCTTCTCTTTAGATTTAATTGAAGCACATTTAAGGCATCGCAAATGATCATAAGTAACCGTAGGTAAGTTTATGATTTTTGAAATACACCTGGAGTTTATTTCTTCTCTCATTTCTTCGTAATTTAACCTCAAAGAAATAGTTAAAGAAAAAACAAAAATAAGAAAATGTTAACTTAAAAAGAATAAAAGCACTTGCAAATCGTTGCCTTAGGGTAGGAAAGTATAAAACTACTGTTAATTTTCTAATAACTAAAGAAAAAATTGGAAATTTACCATGAAATCACAGATGAACAGTCAGTCGGTTGCGTTTTTTTCTCTTCTTGATTTCTTTCAATCATTTATTCACGCTATCAGCCAGAGAGGAAACAATTGCATGAGTGCTTGCAATCAATTCGAAAGTATTTCTTTGTTATTGAAAAAGCTACGCTTTGCCTTAAGTTGCAAAATTAATCAGTGAAACATGTTCCCCTATTTCCTGCAGAAAGAGAGAGACAGAGAGAGAGAGAGAGAGAGAGAGAGTGGGATAGGGAGACGTTACGCGGGGCACTTCTTACCATATCTACTGAGAGGGAAGAAAATATATTACTTAGACAAGTAATTGTACCGTAATTTGTTTTTTACCTTTTTATTATTATTATTTATTATTATGTTTTTCTTTTACACAAAAGTAGATCAAGAGAAACGATTATCACTTAAATTATTCAAATACTTCATTAACTTTAATCCTATTGTTGTACCACAAATTTAGGGCACAAATTTAGGGCACAGTGTGCTTTGATTTGAAATAAAAACGCAATTAAACGCCGTTTGCCACTTTTTAATTAAAGATAGCGAGTTCGAGAGTAAAGAGCAAAACGAATCGCATTTATTCTGCAGAAAAACTACTCCGCTACTTATCTTTGTCAAAGCAGCCTTCATAGAAGAGAAAATATTCATTTAATGATCGAAGTAATAACAAATTGAATTTATTACAAGCGGACAATTTCCTTAAGATTTTAAATATATTTTTTTTCTTTTTTACGATTTGCGTTAGCGTTTGCGGAAAGATTGTCATAAAGTTTAGAAGTTTGTTGCTTAGCGCAGGCACCCAGCACATATGTACTCGTATGCAAAATGTTGCTTCGCAATTACTTTTTTACTTATCTTTTTAAAATAATTTACCAACAAGTAATAAAACTTGAATTGGAATAGAAATGCTTTCAACTCAAACACTATTCAAATACGCTTTTATGTGCTAGCAACACCGTCGACTTGTCTGTCTCCTTTCTTTTAAGACTCTTCTATGTGCACACATTCCCGGCGATAAAGTCTACAGTTAATAATCGTCGTAATAAAAATATGTAATCGTCTTGTGTATTTGGTTGACATATTCATGATACGTTTACATTACGCCACGCGTACATATATGCGTATTTTAAATATTTTGAGCGGGAAAGCTAAAGTTAAGTTGTTCGAAATGTTTACGAGCGGAATTTCATGCTTTAATGTCGATTGCGTTGAGAGGCCATGCATGTGTGTGTGTATAATGCATATCAGTACAATAAATTAGAAACTTTATTTGTAGTTGCGTAAGTAATAAGAAGACTTCTGATAATTCAATTATTAAATTTTATTGCTTTATCGGCGGCAGTTAAACGTTACAAAAAGAAATCTCCCTACAGTGCATTTCCTCCTACAGATAGTATTATGTGTGAAAAGAACTTTAGCATCGAAATAAATGTTTGAATAAAAAGTTAAAAGCGCGACTAGAACCGTTAAGAGCAGCATGCAGCTTTTCTTGTTACGGTTTCAATTCGAAGGTGCATAAGATGTGTGCGTCTCACATGCTTAATGTAGGTTACATTGTAAATTTGCCATGTCCCCCTCCCCCTCTCCCTCGCTCCCTCACTCTTTCTTTTTCATTTCTATTCCAGCTAAAAAATAAACTGACATAAAAATAGTTTTCATTTATCAGGACGCAACCACTGATTGCTTTGGTTTCACCTTTCGCTTCATTTCATGTTTTAATCTCATTTGCTTCATTCGCTCTCCCATCTCAAGGTAGTAAGCCTTGCGATTCGTCATGTGCTAGTTTATTGAGATGTCATCATCAACATACAGCCACGAAGATATAAAAAGCACCTGAAATCCAAGGATTAAATATTTTCTATTCAGATATTGACCTTAAACTCTAGACATCTATCTGCCATTCACTCTAAGATAATCAAATCAAAAAATTTGCTTATTATATGTTGGGACAGCGATCTGAAAAGGTGAAATCTCGCATTAACGATCATCAGTTGGTCAAAGAAGTTGGCCTTTACAAGCCAGTAGGTCACGTTGGCAAGTTTGCCTTAAGAATTAACATTAAGAGGATAGGGCATCGTGTTCGAAGTTCAAACAATCGCAAAGTGCCAAGCCTGTGTTGGATAATTCCAATCTCAGTGCGGTAGAGTTTATTTTGCTCGCAGCTATAGTGAGTGCTCAGGCAGTAAAAGCATAACAATTATCGATTGGGCCCACTGCTTATTTCTTTCTTCATCTTTCCACATTTCTTTTTTGTGACGTCCACCGCGTTGCGCAAATATGAAGCACCCCCTGAGTCGTTAGTGGTATTTATTTAAAAAAAAAAAAAAAAAAGTCAGCTGACTTCAAATGCGATTGAGATTAAGAAACAAGATGAGTGACTTGGGCAGGGTTTGCTGACACTCGTGTGAAACCCGATAAAAGATATAATCCGCAAAAATCTGTCTCTGACAATGCCATCAGAATCCGCGCCGGAATGAATAACACCATCACAAAAATGTACCCATGAACTAAAAAGTAAATTGGAAACGCTGGAACCGTAATGAGAGATAGCACAAAGTGATTTGAATTTATTGTAGTTGTTACTGACTTCTACGTGTTAATTAAAACAGAACTTTACCAATGAAGTTTGGAGTTAAAACTAATTATAACGACTTCACTGAATGGTTAATATTCAATAAAATAGATTTAACTTAACGTTTTGGGAGGAAAGACTTGTGTATTGCTGGCTAGAGCAGACCGGTGAGTTAACGCCAGCAGACTTGTTATGACATAGGAAAAAGTGAATCAACCTAAGCTAACCTATGGTCAACAAAACTAGAATTTGTGTAGATACAGATGAGTTTGCCGCGTAATTCGGTTATAAACTCGTAATGTAACTGACGCAGGTATTGCATAATTGCACTTTAACAGCTGAAGAATACTTTAACGAGACCTTTCATCACTGTACCCATGTTGTCTCCCCACTTTTTCATTTCTAAGATTAAGACTTGAGATGCTCCAAGGTTTCTCCACCTGTGCTACTGTCTAATTTTTGCTTTCCTGTAATGGGTTGCTCGGAAATTACTTTGGTTTTTTCCGTGTTCATTGCACTTTTTCACAGATACGCTCGCACTTAAGCTGCACTGTTATTATATAATAACATACATATATAATGTAATTATATAATAATAATACATACGAAAATAATATTGTGACAGATGATTTGACAGCTCGTTTGTGAAAACGTTTGCTTGCATTTGCCCAATAAATTTTGCTTGGAAACCTATTGAACTTAGAACGTCGACAGCAGAATTTTCGCCGTATTTTGCTTTTCTAGTGTCACAACAAGAGTAAGACTGCTATTCGTGCAAAAGAAAAACTGGTGAATGTGAATGGAGAGGATGTATAAACAGAACGCTAAGGTCAAAAGTGGTTTCTTTCCACTAAATTTGCTGTCGAAGATGTGGAAGGCTTTGTTGAAGCTGATAACGCTAAAGTAAAAGCATTAATTAATGCAAACTGATGCAAAGAGATTAAATTTATCGCATTCGAATGTTCGTGAAGATCGTCTTTCGTTTTGAACAAATAACCAAAATTGCTTTTCAAGCAGCGATCCAATATATATTTTATATGTTTTTAACAATGTTCTGTTTACTCTTTTCTTTTCGCTAAATTCTTCTTAATAACTTTAAGGTGTTCAAGTAATAAATCTTTGGCATTCCTCGGCATTGTTTAAGACGAATAAATAAAATAAAAATTAAATAGTTTTCTAATTTTGGCCAAATACTCTTTGACCGAAGTGTAGACAGAAACAACGGGTTAACCAGTTTACTTGTCTTGTTCTTGTTACTTTCTTTTTAACTTTTTATTGCATACTTTAACGAGGATGAAGAGTGAGAAAAAGAAGCATCTGAATATTGATTGTATTTCTTTTTTTAAATCCATTGTCGATGGCCGTTGATAGCACCTTGTTTGTATTAAGGTAGCTAATAAAATGACTTTAGTGGATCACAGACCACTGGAAAATGCTCGAATATCGCTCTACAGTTATGCATACAATGTCTTTTTAAATAAAACCATTATAGGGGAAGTAGTCGAACGAACGACGAGTAGTCCAATCCGAAAAATTCTCAATGGTGTTCGTTCTTGGCCCAAAACACGTAAATGTACCAAATTTCAGTTCAACAAGAAGACGGACAGACGGACCGACAAGCAAAGAATCACTTTCTGCATCGATTGTCATAATAAAACGAGGGTCTATTCCAAATCCTTTTGACATGCATCCGCACAAACCATATATGCTTGTAAAAAAAGTGGTGTAGGGTATGAAAACTCAATGGTCATGGACTCAAATCTCAAGTGGGGTAGAGTTTTCAAAAAGCCAATAGCCTTAGATACTGCTACTTCGTGTCCTTGGTCTTAGAATTCATTTCTCTGGCTAAATACTCGTTCAAAATTTCTCACTTTATAACGAATTCTCTCCAGCTTGGATTTTGACCCACGTTTTCAATGGTTTCTAAGGTCGCTCCTTTCTTATAGAAGGACACACTCATAATAAATTTTTCTATTTACACTCGAACGTGAGGATGCTATTCATATGTCCATGGCTGTATAAGCGATATAAGAGTAGATAAGAAAATAAGCAAATCGTAAACAAAAGTGTGCTTAAACACGAATTTTATTGTCGTTGTTAGTGAAAAAAAAAAACACAATTTGTTATAAAAAGAAAAATTTACAGCATTTTTCGATCGGTGGCGCTCGCTCACTCTTTGAGCGCAAAAGGAGAGGAGAATTGAAAAGAAAATGTTGTCTTTAAACAGTTTTTCCTCGAGACTAAAACTTAAGCGTATATCGCGTCATGTTATATACATGACACACATTCGCAATTGGCTATGGACATAATTTTAAATAAGGCATTTTCGATAAGCTTTTCATTGACTCTGGTCAGCGACTCAAATCACTACCGCTGTTCCTAGAAACACTTAATATTCTGCTTTAAATGGCATCAAGAAAGTCTTCTGATCACACAATGACCAGATGCTTTACCAAGTGCACAAAAGTAAGCACAAATGTTTACCATGTATCCTGAGGGATGGCGAAGGTCAAGGAGAAAGAAGATAGAAAATTGACTCCTTCAGTTCGCTTCTTGTTTCCTGTTATCTGCAAAAGATTACAGCTCACAGGCAGGAGCTATAAAATGCTTCAAAATTTTCCTAAAAAATTTCCTTGCTTTACATTGGCCGCAGACAGACCAACTACTACTAATGAATATACAAAATAGAAGAAGGGATTGTTATTATTTTCCTTCTGCTAGAATTTGTGAGAAATTTATTTTTAATTCGGCACGCGATCGCTTCAGTTAGCGTTGAAGCTCAGCTCAATTGTTTTTAAATGATGTAAGGAGTGAATGATGCCTAACACCTGTAAAGTGCAACGATAGTAATGATAATCATCGCGTACGTTGTTATGTTCCAGAAAACTAACAGTTCGAATGCTGAAGGAATCGCTTGGAAGTAATTTAGTTTTTAAATTTGTTTTTTTTTTGCAACCGCTCCGTCCATGTGTCTGCCTAGTTCTCATAACAATAATAATAATAAATAACAGAATGGAGAGTTGAAATATGTAAAAGTCGACCACGGTTTATTACCGACTGGTCTATCGACCATGTAAATGAAAGTAATAAATGGGAGCGTACGGGTTAAGCATTGGAACAGGCAAAGTCAAGCTTTCGCTAGGCAAAGTGAGTAGATGACGACATGTCGTACAGACGTAAGAAAGATTAACGAACAGGTTAAGCATGCCGAACAGAAATCTCCAAATGGCTCTTATGGCTTCAAAAGCCATAAAGGTAAAGCAATTATGTTCAGCTTTTTATAGAAAGTGGTTATTCAAAATATAGCCTCAAGCCTTTACACTTCTTTCGCGTGTGGCTAACTGTGGGTCATTAATTTAATATCCATTTCCATTTCCATGTCTATCTCCATTTTGTCTGTTTTTTCTTAAAGAAGAATTAATTTTAGGTCAACGCGAAAGTAAATATTAACAAAAAGAATACGGTTTTTGTTGTAGCCACAACTTTTTCCCATATTTCGGTCATAAGTATAAGCAGCTTGCAAAAAAAAAAAAATCGTTTTTTAAGACAATCCATATTTCCAAAAGGATTGAGGCAGTGAAGAATCTACCCGATGACTGCATCGTTGCATTACTAAGAGTATACTTAGAGCTGATAAGAAAAGCATCTATGTATTTGAAGCAGTTCTTTGCGATCTACCCTTTAGGTACCAGAAATCACTTTTTGCATGTGACGAAGATTTTGTCTCCAACGCTAGATTTAATTACTTTGTCAACATTATTCGCTGTTGATCGTTTCTGGAAATTGGTAACCCAATCATGAATCCTGTTAAACACAGGATATTTGGGTACCTACATGTACGCCGTTCCTTCATTTTCAGATTTATTGGTTTATTGTCCTTTGACTTTAGTTCTTCCCTTGTTCTATGCTTCTGAAGCATTTTCATCACATTTGAATCCTTACCGGTTAACGTATAAGTTTCTAGATTTCCTTTAAATCGTTCTCCTCATTTTCCGTTTCCAGTTTTTCCTGATTAATTTGGAGAGTGTTTTCTTCCAAACCTTAAAATCCTTAAATCGTCCAAAATACATTGGTTCGAATGAAATCTATGTCTGATAAGGTTTGTCTACCAATGGATGAGGATCGGGGGTAGTTTCTACTATTGAAGCAGTGTTTCTCACAAATGCTGCATTTATGATTCAAAAGTAAATGAAGTCGCTAATGAAATGTGCTGCTGTTGTGTGTGTTCTCTGTGAAAGAATATCTAACGGTTGATTTACAAAACTTAGAGTCAATACTTAAGCATGTTATAGGCAGATTTGGGAGGATTGAAAGCTTTTTTTTTTAAGTGTGGTCACTCACTTAGAGAATGGTCCTCTATTTGCGTAACACGGCTGGTGTCAGAAAGAAGGGAGGAAATTGGAAAATAGCGCGATGGTGTCCGCAACCTAGTTGGTATGGGTCCAATGGGTCCATTGTTACGCTTTTTACTTATTGAGCGGTCACTACAGTTGTGAGTAAAGAAAACTCCAACGCATTTGAGATTCGAGTCCCCGAACATTGAGAAGGTAGTCATAGTTTTTACCTGCGCAGCTACTTGGGCGGAAAAGTGAAAATCGAATGAAAAATTTCTTTTGTTTTGATATGAATTCAAAAGCAAGCTGAATAAAAAGTGAATTAAAATGAAAGGCGAGTCTAAAAAAATTAACTGAATTATTACATCCTATAGCTCTTCTTGGGATCAAACCATATTTTCTGAAAACACCCTACCTTCGGAAGGTCAGTTTTGCAAATGTGTTTACAGCAAAAAACAATTTTCACTTTTTAATATTTCTCGACAAGAATCGACAAAAAATATCTTGACTTTGCAAAACAATGTGCAAAGTTTATATGAGCGGCGACCATTTTTCGAAATCTTCTTCGTGGAAATGTTTGCACTTTTAGCATTTCCCGTATGAATCTGATTTGATATATAAACTTAATCTTACTTACTTAGGACTGTATAGAACTATTTCTTAGAATCCCTTCCTACACAAGATTTCTCATGAACAGTGTAGGGTATAGTTTTTGATGCTTTACCATGTTTTCACCTGTTTTTTTAAGAAAAGCGACCAAAATTTTTGGCTAAAATGCTAATGCTTGGAATGTCATTAAAAATTGGGAAACGTGTCGATTGAAGGTTCGCTCTATTCGGAAGACTGAGGATCTGTCAAGAGTGCCGCCATATATGTGTTAGACCGGATACTTATTTAGTGATGTGCTACATAAAGTTTGAACAAATTTCTTAACTGCTCTCGTATTTCAGACGCAAAACCAACTATAGGCGAGAGCAGCGAAAACATCGGATACAAACGCACGTTTTCACTAAAATGATAAAGCAGGCAATGCTTTAGCTGCTCTACTACTAGACTTTTTTCTCGATGATTATCAAATTGTTGCTCTTCTTTCTTTTTTCTTTTCTTCATCACCACCAGTACAAATTAAATCTTTGTGAATTATGCTTGTACGACTTTCAGCTCGTTGTAGATATTAAAAACTTATGTAGTTTTTTTTTTTTGGTATTAACTTTAGCAATACTTTAAGTGTAAATAATTTCTGTTTAACTGTTTAACTGTCAGCTGCAGTTATTTATATGGAGAACAAAAATTTATTTTCATATCAATTATAATTTAACATAAAAGTACAGAAGAATGAGTTATAAGCCTTTAAAGTTTATACTAAGCATGCATAACTAACTGTTGTGTGTAGTGACGATGTTACTGGTGCCTCTTCAAATTTGAACAACACCAAGAACAACAAGAACAACAAAGAAGAAAGGAAGAAAGACAGAGAAATGAAATTAAAAATTTGAAATCTGTTGCCGGAATATACATGTATATGTAAATCTCATGATTCATGTGGCAAATAGAATAAATCCGAAACGAATGATGTTTATCTGCAATAACATGAAATTTCTGAGAGGGTGAGCAAAAAAAAAAAGCAAAAATAGTAAATAAATAAATAAAAATAACGCAAAATCGAAAAGAAAGAACCGAAGCTAAACAACTAATGCAATAAATAAATTTATAAGAGATTTTTATGTCGGTACGCGCGGTTAAAACGATTCCGAACACTAACAACGGCACACCAACAAACAGCCCACATTACATTATTTTACACTTTGTTTAAATTTTATAGTTCATATGAATCAATGTACACGTTCGTTAGTGTGCGAACATGCAAACGCACGTCGTACACTTACGTACGTACGCTTGGACGTACTTCTTTGGACAGTGCTTTTTACTTAAGTGCTTCTTTCCTTGCGCTCTTACACCGAATTTCGCTTAAGCCACTAATGCTTAAGCTTTATGCGATCTACGCATGAAGGCATTCAAGTCGTTCGAAAATTGAATACGAAAGACTTGCAAACACATGAGATCATCAACTAAATGAATAAAATGAAAGTTTATAGTCGTTTAACTCGCTTCTTTATTAACGCTTCTTGATTTAAAGTGTAAAACTCTTCTAAACGGGATGTACTGCACACTGTTGGATGTGATTTTTTATTTGAATGATATAAACTCGATTTTACATGGAGGTGGAAAATCAATTTCAGTACAACTTGTCGTTACAATTTATTTAATTGTTTGATTTGATAGGCTTCGCGACAATGAACGGTGCTTTTGCTATTGTAAAATAAAAAATTATCAATCAAAACTTATAAAAAGCCATAAGAATAACACTGAAAAGGAAATAGAATGAGGTCACCAATGTACAACAACAAGTAAACACACTAAAGCGGGTCACCGTTCCCCTTTAAATACCCTATATCATCTTACCTTTATTCATATTATAACTTTTTAAAATAAGGCTTTGGAGGCAAAGTGCTGGAAAGCCATTTTCAATAAGGTTCGTCCTTGAGCCAAGACACGTCAGTGAACCAAATTTCATCAAAATATCTTAAGAATTTGCGGCTTTAACACAAGAAAACAAGACGGACAGAAAGACAGGCAAGCAGAAATGCTTGGATCGATTCAGGAAGTGATGGAGCAAATTGTCATAATAAAAGTTGAGTCTACCTCGAGTTCTTCTAACTGTTGCATACGTCCGCACAAGCTAACTCACCAGACATGCGATTGCGATAATTTCTACATTCAGTTCTGATGTTGAAAGGTTTTCATCAATATTACCTTCAGTGTCCAGATTATAATTTTTTGCTTATATTATTATGAGTGTGATTGCAGGCTACGCGTTCACTTTGTATACTGAAATAGGTTTTCTACGAAAATTGCGCCAAATTTTAGATCAACATTTGCCTTAAATTGCAAATTAAACTTTTTCATTCGCTGCGTCACCACCTTTTCAGGTAAATCAAATCTTATACCCATCACCGATGGATGAGAGTCATGTCCTTTTTCTGAGAACTTTTGCAATGCCGAGAAGGAAGCTTCAGAGACCTTACAAAGTATGTATGTTTTTGATCAGCATTAAATAGATTTATGCATGTCCGTCTGTCCGTTTTTGCAATGCCTGTTGTAAACATTCCCGTGCTCGCAAAATTAAAGCTATCGATTTCAACTTTGGTGGAAGTTCTTACACGCAGGACGGTATAGAAAATGGTCCAAATCGGTCGAAAGACACCTTTGTTCTTCAAAAGAAATAAAAAATTGTTTTTTGTCCATTACTCATAATATACTGCAGACAAATCTACAAATAAAAATGAGTTTGTGATGGCAATGCGTGGGAGGAGCTATGAAGAAAAAACGGAAACGTAAGGTCCACAGCCGCCGAATTCTGTTAGCTAAGATTATTGAAGAGTAGAGAGAAAAGCAATATCGTAAAATCAACATAATTACTTTGGCGTCACTACACACACGAACACAGACTTCTAAATGTCGAGTTTATTATAAAGCATTTGTTTGTCGTCTTAAATCCATTTTGATTTCGTATAATGTTTTGCTTGGCATTAATTCATGAGTCAGTTATTGATTGAATGTAAATATCTTAGGACATTCAAACTGAACTTCATTATACGCATAATGTTCATTATTAGTTTATGGCAACGTAGGATGAAATCTTATAATTATTAAACTTGGTATGCTATACACCTTTACATAGTTTTGGAATTCAATTTTTATTACCCTTTGTTTGTTGTATAATTTGTGATAAAATAAAAGTAAAGTTGGAATACGTTTAACTGGCCCAGTATTAACTACCGTACCCTTTTGACCATAATATAGTAAAAATTAAATACTTATTCAACTTTAACGACAGCCATTATATGGAAAACAGTCCGAATGCTAAAACTACGTTAACCAAAAAATAGCTCGGTGGATTTTAAATTCAAATCACTAATCTGGACTGATTCTAATTACAAAGCAATAAATTTTATTGCCGTAGAAAGGGCTATTTGATGTCTCCATTTTTAAATCGAACGGTCACAAACACTACGCCCTTTATTCACCGCAAGCTCGCTATGACTCTTGGTGAGGACCACCGTGCCCGCACGCACAGAGAATAGCCCCTGAGTGACTGACGGTCATAGGAAAAAAAAACAAGAAAGACCACACCATCTTCCATAAAAGTGATTATACACGAAGAGGTTCAAAATACGGTTCAAACAAATCGGTGATTCAAAAAACTCTTTTACATTCGCTTACTACACCATAATACAGTTTTTCACTGATATTTGTCGAGTTATATTAAAGACCGCAAATTTTTTTTTAATATAAAGACAAGGCGAGGATGTTAAAAATGATCCGTTCGAATACATTTTCAACACCATTCGTTCTTGAGCCAAAGCATGTCCGCATCCTATACTTCATCAAAATATTTCGGAGATTGTATTCAGTATTCATTATCAATTGCGTTCAATTTGTATGAGTAACCGAGCAGGTAAAAGTCGCGACGGCCAAGTCAGTATAACCGCCGGTTTGGATTTACACCAATTAGATTCCGGCCTGAGTGGCTGACCTCATTCACAAAAAAGAAAAAACTCCATTACATAGCAACTTAAGTGGAATTCATATGGACAGACAGATAGATGAATAGGCTGAAGTTGATTTAGCAAATGATTCTAAGTCGATTCGTAGAATAAAAGTCAATTCGTTGTTGCTGTTCTATATACATCTGCGTAAACTTAATGCCGATATAAGCCTGTTTTTAAGGCAATTTCACGCTACTTTTAATAGTGATTTTATTGGTAAACACTGTTTCTCCTTCTCCCTATATTGCACTCTGGCTTAATTGCGGAAAATCTTTCATTAATTAGGCTATCAGGCATCATCTGATTTTTCATCATACAAAAGAAATGAATTCCTGCGAAGAGATTGCAACTCCAATGCTATTTACTTTAAGATTCTTTATATGGTAAAGTACTGCGAACATAGAACTCACTTTTCTAACGGACAGTGAATGCGGAGCAGGCTCAAAACGACACATTGCGGAAGGATGAGCTAGACGTTGTAAGATATTGTTACTCAGTTCTATCTGTGGAGTGGTCATCCGTATGGAACGTGAGATTTATCCTTCTAAATAGAAATTTTTTATCATTTTTTTTCTAAAAAACCTGCAATCATTGAAATTGGATAAGTAAATCCTCAAATTAAACCCTTACTTTACCGGTTAAATCTTCGTCTGTGTAAAGAAATTGTTCTCCATTGTTTCAATGTTTAAGAGATGCATTAGTCTACATACCGGTCGCGAGAGTGTAAATTGTAAAAAAGCTTTCAAAACTTTATTTTCACTAAACTAATCGATAAAAATGGTTTCAATCAACGTCCAAACCTTCTTTTCTTATTTGATTACCAGTTCCTCTTAGCCAACAGCTAAGAAATTCTTTCATTTTATAATTACGAAGAGCATAGTTTGATAATTCGGGAGATAAAAACGCACGTTCACGCACACAATTCACTCTCAAGTCAAACGGAATATTTCTTAAAAAAAAAAATAAATAAATAAAATAAAAACATTCTCTTGGTATGCAAGGCAAAGTAAGAAGACGCATAGTTAAAAAAGCTGTGAAAGAGTTATTTGTGGATCTGTATTTTCGTGATTGTCTCATTTACATAACAAGATAAAACAATAAAAGTTAAATACACATTAGATGGATGCTCGTGTCAAAAGAATTAATTACGAATTTATGAATAATAAATTACTGTTTTTGGTCTTCTTTATTGTTATTATTATTACTATATGTGTGTATATTAATTAAGACATAACCATTTGTGCGCCGTTACTGTAATATTTTCTCTGCGAACTTTCGTTCGCAGCTTCTTTCCTTTTGGCTCTCATTTCCCAATAAAACGAAAATTATCAAAATGATAATAGCGACGTTCTTATCGCACTCTATCTAAAAACTGCGTTTGTAGTGTGCATGCAATACCGTGCAGTTATGGTATGGCAGCTTAGGTACGTAAATATGAAAACGGAATTCTTGTATAGAAAATATATGTTTATTGCATGAAAAAGGTAAAGAAAATATTGATTTGGAAGCGTTTCCCATCGCTAGTTATACATTTTTCCTCTGTGTCTCTCTCTCTTTGCAATTTACGGACGTCAAGTCTTCAAAAATCTTCCGCTTTCGATGAGAGCCATTCATTAAGTCGTTTTTTCATGCAAATGCATACGAACGAGACCCTTACTTGTGTCTGAACCACCGATCTCAACGAGTGGTAATCGCAGGAGGGCATGAGTTGTGCGAGTAAGCGACATGGGCTGGTACTTAACTGTTCAGTGCTGCAAACCAGTTATATCATACGAATAGAACGACGAATGTGGCATGAAAAAAGTGTCCTTGAGTAGCTCTTTGCCGGTTTTTTTTTAAATAACGAACAGTTAGAGTGGATTAATTGTTTCTAATCGTTTACCGCTCCAGATAAAGTTCCGATCACTTCGAGACTCTTAAAGACAAATTTAAATTTATTAATGCGGTTATGGTTCGGAATCGGATTTCTCTACACATCTCTCGCCTAAATTGTGGGTCGTTTCCCTCTTTCCTGTACAAGACACGGGTTTCCTCTTTTATTGTGAGCCTGTGGGATACATTGTAGTAGGTTTTGTTACAAAAACGAAAAGCATCATGGGTAGCTCCAAATTTACAAATATATGTCTTTTAAAGTATGGTAAATACACAAAAAATTCAAACTCAAAGTTCATCTTGTATCGACTAGAGTTAAATTACATACATTATGTTCTTATTACCATTATTATTGTTATTTCTTTTCGCGGTAATCTTGAAAATGGTTATCGTTCAATTTCGATATCGGAACCACAGAGTAGAAGCGGGAGACTTACGGGGCGAATGTTTTAATTTTCAAAATAAGTTTGTGCCGAACTCGACTTGTTTGTGTTGATCTTGCTTCCTACACTCATAAAGCTTTATGATCATAGAGTAAGGGAGTGTACTTGTTTTGAAGAAAGTGTGTAGCTAACTACAGCTAGAAAGTATGTTAAATCAAATACTTTTTTTGCCACTGTCTAGAATTAATTGCTACTTTTCTGTTAAAAAACCAGAAAAATGCCGTCGTTAAGAACTTGCTTGCATATGCGATATTTTTGTGAATAAGAGAACATTGACTTTCATGGATACGTTAAGCGAGCCGGTTATCTATATTTTCGGAGACGAATATGGTTTCTCATAACAAATGGAATCTACCTTTTAAGCGAGTAACAAAGTAAATTTAAAATCTAAAAAACAAGGCGAAGGCGAAAGAGACAAGGGGCGTCCGTAGCCTAACGGCTTTCTCGCCAATCGGTAAGTGTTTAACTTTACAACTAAAGCGCTTTCATACGACGAAATGTGGTTGAACACGCGAACATCGATTTGGTAGTCGCGAGTATCGTCTACTCGTCGGTGTGACAGCCAGGAGAGATTGCACCATAAATGCTTGCAGAATCCAACGAATTGACGAAATTCGTCTTCTTCTGACTTTAACCTGCGGGCAATCATAAAAAATCTTCTACATGAAAGTATTTGCTATGAAATGAAGAGCTGCATAGCAACCGTAAATAAATATAAATAAACATTTTGATGATTTCCAAAAGACACAAGACATTAGACTTGGGAAAAAAGTAAACTATGAGAACGGTAAAGAAATGCATTGAGCTAAAGAATAAAGCGATTTCTTGTTGTGTCTACTGCTGGGATTTTGTTGTGCCTTTGTTTCAAAATCATTATAAAATTGAATGAAAAAATTAGTAAAGTTTTAATTTTATTAATATTAGTGCCATAAAGTTGTTATAAAATCTCTTGAAAATTGTTAATCAATAAATTTTCCATGAGTTGAAATCACCATTAGGAAGGATGGTAAGCGAAAAAGCGCTTGTGTTACGTCATTCGAAATGAAACGATTCTCACACAAGCAAATAGAGTGCAATTCTTTAGTTAACCTTCTCAGTAGGACACACACATATAACTACCGTCCAGTGAAGTTAACCAGCGATCAATAAAATCGATTAAGAAACGGAATGAATAGTAAATGTAATGAACAGCAAATGATTGTACCGATATCTGACTGGGAGGTCCGTACATTAGTGACTTACATCGCTGCAACAAATGAATTTTTTCTTTTTCTTTTCTTATTTATGACATTTCAATTTATTTATTATTATTACATGTTATTGACCTAAGCTGCATAGATAATAAAAACATCAAAAAATTTTTCCAAACGCAAATATTATAAAAAAAAAAAGAAACAACTTTTATCTTTTAACATCGCGGTACGTTTGAATATATCCCTTCTGCCTCATATACAAGAACTGTATATAGAAAAAGATGCACGGAAAACTATATAAATACACGATTATCACGCAATTGTTTACTTGCCGTGACGACCGACATTTAAACAGTTATAGGAAAATATCTACGAAATTATTTTCATTTCATTGTAATTTATTTGTTTTGATATAATGCGGACGGTAAGCAAAACGAAATCTCAACATTCATTGCTTTGGTTAGCACCGCCGCGCACAGTGCACCGGGACTTTCTGTGATGAGTAAAATATGAAATCAAAAGAAAAAAAAAATGAAAAATACCTTTAGAATAGCTATGCTAATGGAAATATTTTGTTTTATCTTTAAAAAGAACTTTTTTCATTTAAGTTTTATCTCTATATAGATGGATATAAATCGGAAAAAAAGTAATATAAATAAATTAAAGACAACAAAAACTTATTGTGAAAATATTGTGTTTTCTTCAAAAAAGCTAGACGAGATAATGAGAAAAAAAAATAGCTAAGAAAGTCATATTTAGTCGTGACCGAATCTTTTGTACCCATCACTGTTAACCTAACAACGTCTAAAAGGAAAGAAACAACTAAATACGCATGCACTTCGGTTTTTTCTGTTTTCAGACTAAAAGCGGTCTGTTGTATCTGTTGCATTTTATGAGTAACAAGAAAAAACGGGGAAAGCAACGTTGTTCAAAAATTCCGTAGGTGTGTGGGCATTGTAAGCATATCCTTTGACCAGTTGAGGTCATTTTCAAATTCTTTTGCAATTTTGTGGGCGACATTTGTCAATTTTGCGATACTACACGTTTGGGCAGACGGACAGAGGGACAGGCGGACAGACGGACATGCTTGGGTGTATTCCAAATTTGAAACTGGCCAAGTATTTTGATGCGCTATAATATTAGGCAGACGTGGTCAATGTTTCCGATAACCAATTTGATCAAATATATCGTCTTTGCTTACCCACAAGTTTGTCACATTTGTTAAATGCCGAAAGCGTTTTTGCTTTTTTCCATAGCTATCATGCATGCTTGATGAAATGCTCTCAGACAACTTAACCGGTATAAGCCATTATTTGGGTGTCTGAATGCCATCTTTTAAACAGTTGATTATGTCGATCGCTTTGGAAAACGTGCGAGTATAATCGTCATCCACAGAGTGTGTGTAATATGAAATTAGGTTGTAACGAAATTATTTGGCGAAATGACACACACACATTCTAAAATTGATTATTGTGGCCAGTACTCATTCATAATGATAAAATTTGATGAGAAAATCCGGCAAGGACAGATGGACGGATTGTGACAAAATTTTGTACTTTTCTCATATACAGTTAATTTTTCAAGCAAAACACGATAAATGCCTACTTTTTCACGCTTAACGTGGCGACAGTCTCTAAAACCTCAAAGAGAGATTATAATAATAACTGATTTTCTTACTACACTTACTGCCACTACTACTGCTACAGTTAAAAGAAACTCAACGAAAAATCAATTTTTATTTTCAAATATAATTTCTAAGGAATTTGAAATTTTTTACCGGTTATCCTACTAATATTTCTTGATAACAAATAATAAATGGTATCTTCAACACGAGCATAAAGTTATGCAAGTGGTCGTTATATCGGTTTTGTTTTTTTTCTCGCGTAACAACATCACCCGCCGATGGCAAAGATAGCGAGAGTGCGAAATCGCTTATAAAACAGCAACTTCTATACACAGCTACTGAATGGTTTTCACCTGAAGGCCTGTTCGTGTGGA
Source organism: Glossina morsitans morsitans (assembly GCA_001077435.1). Classification (NCBI taxonomy): domain Eukaryota; kingdom Metazoa; phylum Arthropoda; class Insecta; order Diptera; family Glossinidae; genus Glossina; species Glossina morsitans. Next base: position 10,072 of record CCAG010011786.1, on the reverse strand, counting down.
TCATGTTGTTGCTGTGGCACATACGACGGCTATGAAATGCAATTTATTTGAAACTTTTTCTCATATAATTCTGTCGTCCATCAACAATAATTAAAATCTCGCCAATATTGAATAATAGTGAACTTGATTTTAATTAAAATTAAACATTTATTAGTCATGCTACGCTATATGCATTAACTCACTCTTAGCCTCCTCTCTTCTTGTTTGCCTTATTGTCTATATTAAGATATATCTACTCGTGGATATAGTTATAGTTGTTAAAGAAATGTGATGCATTAATATTACGAACTAAAGTATGCAACAAGAGAAGTAGCACCAGCACTAGCAGCAGCAGCAGCAGCAGCAGCAGCAGCACAAGCGACAACAACAACAACGACAGCTTCACTATTTATTGATAACGTAAAAATTAATATCAACTCGACTGTGTTGCCACAGCATTGGTATGCGTGTATTTGTGTATGTGCATATATTTTTGCGAAATATATGTGTTAAAAAAGAGATTGTCCGTCTACAGATCACAATTAGTGCAAGACAACAACAATGCACACACACACACACACACACACACACACACTTTCATATTGCTAGTGAAGGATAATTTATGAGGCAGTATTCACTTTTCTGTAACGCATAGACAAGATGCTGACTGGGCGACTTGGCATAGCACGGCTTGATGTGCACTTTATATTACAAGAGGCAGCAACTAAATATCTTCACTGATGACGATGATGATGATAGTAAATTTTTTAAGTTTTTTTTTTTAAACCCTAACCAAACACACACACACACATACACAAACACATAAACACACGCATATATACGAAACAACAGCAAGTGTTTCGTTTTATGTTGTGCAATGCATATCGATTGCACGGCAGCCAGTGAAATAAATATATTTTTATATCTTTTGCATGTGCTTTTAATAGAGTGAATCTCTCTGTTGTCTTTTTCGAGATGATTTTCATAGCAAGTGCAAGTTTTGTCTTTCATTTATGTACCTACAAGCACACACAGGTGTTGGTTACGATCTTGTTGTTATGTTGTCTTAGTTACTGCAACAATTCCAGGCAGTTGTTACTGTTAATTATGCAGCATCAACGCCTGCAGCGTTGCATTTATTGCATTTTATGTATTTGCAAAATGCTGAGACAAATGCTGAGACAAAACAGACATTTCTCGTGAATATGTTGAAATTAGTGAATGCAGCTACAATTTGACACCTTATAGTAGTACACCGGCAAACTTTCTCCCTCAGCAGTTTTAGAAAAGTCTCATATTATGCAGTGTTTGTGTATTCAGCCGATGTAATTATAGACTTTAGTTGCAATGCTTGCATGTAATGGCAATAATTAAGTGAACGCACACTTTTTCCTAAATATTGCAAAGACCGAAAGTGTATCGCTCCGAAAGGCCACTTGAACGTGGAAAATAAAATTTTTATAAAGTTATTACAAATATCAGTGCACGGTCAGTTTTTACATGAAGTATTTGTAGAGAAATCTCATAATTTTTTTTTCATTTCTCCAAAAACTAAAGTTACACTTTGCAAAAGAGTTGCACAACTGCATCGGCTGGAACACAACGAATACATTTGCACCATGCATCATGCAAAATATCTTTTTTATATGACATTTGCTCCAAAAATGCCATCATATGGTCAACTATATATGACCAACGATGCTATGGAATCGTATTGGGGACGTGAAGATAAATTCGAATATAATATAGCAAAGACATCTACCATATCTCCTGACAGAGCTCTATTAAGTAGATGCGATTAAAATGTAGCCGGACCGAGAAGCTTACCCTGTCTATGAGTGAGCTAAAGAAATTCAAAGGAATTTTTCGACAAGTATTATTATGTGCATTCACGTGATATAGACGAATATACGCGACATTTCGCAGTTTAGTCGCGGCAGCGTTCCAAATTTGAATGCTTTTCCATAGCAGAATTTGAATTTATTTCGCTTGTTTCAAAGGTATTTTCGTATAGACTTGTGGGGTGTCTACAAATATGCTTTACCTTTTATATTTGGACGGAGTGAGCTTCCAAATCCACTAGATCTTAATCCTAACTACTTGACAGAGCTCTGTAAACGCCTTAGCAGAGAATTGGTAGGTGACCTTGCTACTTAAATTCGAATTCCTATCATACATCATATTCTGTAGTTAGGGTACATGATGCACGCTGCAAGTGCACTCATCCTGTTCAGCGCTTTATTCATCATAATTTACTGCAAGAATACTACGCTATTTGTTCCATCTATGCTCTAACAACTTATTTAGCGTAAGATGTTGAAGGATACAACAATTGCGTGTTTAAAATCTTTCATTAAAGGCAAACATTTTCATGATGAAAGCTGTCTCAAGCTACAAATTACCAAAGAGATGATAACGGTTTGAAGTTCGCGATGTAGTCTCTATTTAAAATCGTTACTACTATTATTTTTTTTTAATAAAACCAAACATGATGCGCCCAATCGATAAGTGTTACGGCTTTACCGACTGGGGCGGAGAAATCGATGGAGTTAACTTTTTTGACGATTCCAATCACTTTACTTGCTTTGGTCAAGCCAGTGAAATTTACTCGCAGTTCGAAAGAATACTAGCAAGCTCAAGACTTTTTCGAGAGCCAAGAAGTCTACCCCTGATACCAGGAGAAACATATGGTGCGACCTTACTGGGTCGTTCTTTTCCGAGGATGGTACAAAACAAACAATTGCAATGATTTCTTTTTGATGTTATGCTGTACCAAAACCCTTTTGAGAATGTCTTTGTATGCCCTTTCTAGTGAATGTTAGTGAAATATAAATGTTTCCCTTTTTAAGAACATTCACGAAAAAGTAACTTACTGCACTTGGCGTTGATGCCAGTATTAGAAAATGTGTAGTTATAAGGACATTAGAAAACACATTTAATTTAGGGATCCTCGTATCGAATCTCAAGTATGAGGGTCTGCTGAATTAAAAATTCAAGTTAAAAATTTTCAATGAGAAAAGAATGACAATTCCTTTCGACTACGGCGATAATATTGTTCTGATTATGAGGTCTGCAATAATAAATGGAGTACAGGTCACCATTAACGGCGTATTTACTCATACTAATAAGTAGAAATTGAAAATCGTTGCAAAGCTTCATAAGGCAAGTTTATCTTTAGACGCGGTAAGCTTCCGGCCAACAACTAGAACCGAAATAGAAAATTGCTCTGCACTTAAGTTGTCTTTAATTCTTTACGGAAAAAGTAAATTCGTTTAGGTTGTCTTTGGGTGCATGCTTCGGTTTTTTTCTTTTCATTCTTTGCAGAACCACGTGAGTAAAAATGTGTACTTGGAATGTCAGAATACAAGGAAGTATTTTGGCCCATACTTAGGTGCCGTTTTGTCCTTTATATAGAGGCAGGTACTAGTTTGTTTCAATTTCGTAGGTAGTCGCTCATCTTTTATAAAAACAGGTGGGGTCACGACTTACATTTAAACGACCATTCGACATTTGCAGAAGCTGAGGTTGTCTGAGTTTTTGACCAAGTAGTCCTTGATCCTTTATAAAACAAAGGGTCTTTATATTATTCCTTACATAGTCGTTCACCTTTTACAAACGCCGTGTCCATACAAGCAGTCGTCTTGTCTTAAAAAAATACGCATCGTATTGATCGTTACTTAAATGGCGTTTTTGCGTTTACGAAAGTTGATAGTGTCTTGGTTTGTGTGCAGTTAATCGTTTTTCTTGCATACGAGGGGTTAGACCCCAAGGTAATCCTTATGCTTGGAAAAACTATGTCATCGCCTTCAATGAAACCAAGCGAAGCCTATATAACTATCGCCGCTCATACTCTAAAGATTATTCCGCACCGAAAGTGGTATGAAAAGCAACCACAAATTGAAAATACTTCCCAAGACTTGATCCTGCACTTTAAGATTGATATCCGGTTGCATCTTTACAGACTTGGTACTAATTGATATACTAATACAATAGCGTTTAAGCGATGACGAATGAATGAAGCAAAAGCAAAGTCTCTGTGTCTCCGCTAAGCTCACTACCTTTTTGTGCGCTCGTATTCGTAGCCATAATCTGGGTAATTATTTGAATTTATCCCATAAGCGAGTTCGTTTCACCCACCATACGAATGAATGAATGAGTGAATGAATGAAAATATTTTCCCATTCTGTGTCAACCTATCCTTAAATATTATGTGCAAAAGTTATTACAGATTATAGAGGAAATTGTCATAAATGCGACACTCCTTTATATAAAGAGATCATCCTAGTTTAGGCTACGTATGTAAATTGTAGAAAGAAACTTACATATATGTTAATATATGCACGTGTGTATGTGTGCGGGCGCGCATATGTGGATATGCGCTTTAGCTTTGCATAACCAGTAAGACAAAGAACAATGGCCTACGGACGATCACGGTGAATATAAAAGCGTTAAATAACGATATTACTTGCATTTCGATGCCTATCAAGCGCAACGCAACATAGGCTAACCCGTAGAATACCAAATTAAGGAATTTCTGGCCTTAAAGGAAAAAATTTACACAAAACAAAAATACTGTAGGTTTGCGTTTATGCATTAAGCAAACAAGCGTCTCTGCTCTGGTGACAATGTGACAAGAAATTTCTATAAAACTTAAACTGGCATGGTTTGCTACGTAAAAGCATTGTTTATTACACATATATAAGCAATTTTGTTGTTGTTGCTTTTGGTGAAACGCACCTTTAACTCTTTTTCCTTTTATTTTGCAATTGTTGTTGCTTTTATTATTATTATTATTATGATTTTTTTTGCGCAGGAATACGTAGCAACGGCATTTTGTTGTTTTCTTTACTTCTCTTTCTTCTTTTTTTTTTTTTTTTTTTTTTTTGAATGTCTTATAAGTGTATAAACTAATGTAATCCGTTTGCGGAGCTTTGCAGCACCAGTTGTTCTGGCTTGACTTATCCCTGGCTAAGATGCTTATAAAGGGATAAAGCAAAAGTAATCCAATGGCAATTTAATATAAAATACGATTTTTACGAAAGGTTTGTCGTCTTGACGGAACGAGCACATTTGATTGATGGATGTGCGGATAATTTTTCAATAAAACTTTTTTCTTTTCTTTTCATTTCATTTTCAATTCCTTTCCGTTTTTTTTTTCTTTGTTCTTTATGTGGCACAGTGAAAAAATTTTTTTGTTTTTTTTTTCCTTCAGATCAAATTAAAAACATGAGTTATTTTCCTTTTTTTGATAGCACGTCATAAACAATTTATATGAATGCGCATGCGGAGTGCGGCTTTTTTCTTGCTTGTTCACTCAGTTAACCGTTTACCATGTGTTACAACCGATAGCGTGCGCGTTTATTCTCTAACTGATCGTATCGTTTCGTTACCAATAATATTTTCAAAGCCAATCGAAACAACAACAACAACAACAATGACGAAAGCAAAACTTTTTGTACTCTTGTTTAGTTTTTACAATTTCCGTTTCATTTTCATATCGTTCGTCATCAGGCGCAACCACTAGCCACTAGCGAACATGTTTGAATGTTTGAAAGGCAAGCCTACGGTTTTTGCATTCAGTATGGGCGCATGCATGCGAAAACCTTTAACAACTGAATTACACTCGCTATCTTGTCGTTACTTATGTTGTTGTTGCTGCTGTCGTTGTTGTTGTTAGTTATTTGGTTTAGTTGGAGGCACTTTGTTTATGTTCTCATTGTAATTTGTTTGATAATTAAGATGAAAAGCATGTTTTGTTTTTTTGTTTCGCTTTCTGGTTGCGGTCTTAACAACAGCAACGACAACAACAACAGCGATAACGAAAATAATAAGAAATTAGTAAATTGATCTTTATTGTTAGCACCAAAACAGTTTTACATAATTTCGCTTATTTTTGCAATTTTTATGTAACAGTTTGCGCGTAATAGAGCAGTCGGACGTTGTTGTTTGTTTTCTTGTTATTGTTCATTGTATTAAACAATAACTCATTAGTTGCTAACGATTTACAGCCATATTTAAAATGTTTCGCTCAACTCTTAATTAGTTCCTTAATCGATATAACAGAAAAGAAATTAATCTTTTTTCGATTCGTGTAAATATGAAAACAAGTAAGTAATGCATTCTCTTAAAAGTTTGGCTTTAGCTGCCTGAAAAACATACCTTAACCATGTAATCATTTGTATACACATACATTCATGAATAATTTTAATGCTGCTATAAAACTTTATGATATCATCTCAAGTCATTTGCATCTACACTCGTAAGGACACATGAATACAATGAATAAAAATAATTGGATAACAAGCTAGCATGCGGTATATCGGAACAGATAGATAGATGATCCCTTCGCCATTACACGTGTATCAGGTTAATGTATTATTAATTATTTTTATGTCGATATAATTGCCATAAAGGAATCTTCTCGTTCGCTTAGTGCAATCAAGTTTGAAAATGCGCCCTAACTATGGAGCTAAAAATAGTTTTAAATATTTTTAAACTTCTCTCTAATGACAAAACTGTCGTTCTCCTGCTAGCTTGCGGTGGTTGACATCGTATTCGAAGAATTTTGAAAAAATATTGGATATCGAAACCAGTTTAGTTACTAATATCGCGAGAATACTTCATTAACATAACTTACAGATCTCGCAAGTCTCCTAGAAGGCGTCCATGTCACTTCTGGTCCAGCAAACACAAACAGTATTTCGAAATGTGCCTGATTGTGTCAGTTGTTGTATATGTTGCACAGCACAAATCTTCGCAAAAAAGTGAGGTTATATTTACTGTCAACAAAAGCCATTAGAACTGGTGTTGAAATGTAGAATACCTGTGACAAAATATTATGTACAACTGCATCACATGCTTTATGATCTATAAACACACACTGTGCATATATATTTATGAACACAAAATACACACATACATATATATACATGATACAAATAGGTGTACATATAACAATGGTGTTTTTATCAAGTTCTATAAAGAAGTCGGATAAAGAACTCGGAGTCGTAGGGAAGATCCAAATGTTCAATATATCGTATACCAGGTATATAAATATGAAACAGAATTTATCCTTAGGTTGCTACAACAGTACGTCTAAAGAGCACAAATGTCTGTAGTTGATTTTCTTTTTTGAAGTTTACGCATCTGGCAATACACAGTTCTACCGCAACACAAAGATGCTTTCTCTAGCGGATTTTTATTTGCCTCGACGATACAAAAGAAAATCTTCTTTACATCGTATTCTAACTGTGGATGGAAAGGGGGTTTAACTATTCTGAGAATACTGGTTGTAAAAATTCGTGGGTAGGTCCAGGACTACCATCCACATCGACTAAAACCGATTGCTGTTAAAAAAACGAGTGAAATATCGAAAAAGGCAACAGGAGCATCGTTTTGTCCATGACATCCATCCAGCCATCCATATAGCAAAACATGCTCGCAGTACGTAGGAAGCATTCAACTGTGAAATGCTAGCTCACGCGGCTTATTCATCAAACACGAGTTCACCATTTGTTTACATTGTTTTCCAGGATATGCACTTGCTGAATAGCGTTCCACCTATTCCGGGAGTGTACTAAAATGGGCAATATGTGGAATAAGATTTTATTTATAATTTTCATATAAAAGACATGCATTTTCTATACGAAAGTTCCGATCTCATTGCCTTGCAATTATTTTTCTTGCCACTATATGTTCTAATACGTTCGCATATGCGTATGCACCATCAAAGTTTGAAAACGCCGAAAGGACGCTTTAGAAACCCTGTATGGTATATGTACTATGGTCTGACTAACCTCGAATTCCGAATCGACGTATCCTCGTTTGTCTGTCCGTTCGACTGTATGGGTGTCCAAATCTTTGTACCGCCCACAAGCAAGCTTCAGAGATCTCACGAAGTACTCTTAATCTAACCACCTCTTAACCTAAGCACGTACGTTTGTGTACATGTGCATAATATCTTTGGTGAGCATTCTCCTGGCCGCAGAAATGAAACTATCGACTACAAATTTGGCAGAAACATTAGAAGTGCTTGCATGCAGGCTATAGTATTGCAGATCGGCCAAATCGGACTCCTTTACTCGTAAATAGTACCGATGCGTTAAGTATTCCTTTTCCTCATTTAGGACAATTCACGCTATGAATAGCTAGCAATGTCTTAATCGAAAGGTATATTTTCTATTACTTCTCATCAAGTATGTTTTATCAAGAGAAGTGAAAATAATGGAAGTAAAGACCGGTGTCTTAATTGCGCAAGTTTATAATATATGAACCTTTGCATAGACACACTTTTGAGTGACGTGAATTACTTTTTACTTACATTCTTCTTTGATAAGGCGTAGGGCACCTTCGTTCGATGCAAACGATTCGAGGTTTTTCTTTTTCAGATGCCATGTTTACCTCTTTGCTCGTTCTACTTAAAAGTCAGAAAAGTAAGAAAACACTTACCTAGAATGAGAGCGAAAAAAGGAAGAAACGTTTAAGTTAATAGTTCAGTTAATTATTTTAAGTAAATTATTTAAAAGTTAACATATCTATATACTGTGATAAGAACGAGCTGTGAACTGCAACTTGCAAACAATAATTTTAATTTCCATCGTATCTCGTTGAAGCGATGCTTATGAACGGAAGTAATTTTCTATTTATGTCATAGTAACGTATACACGTCGAAGTCTCACATTGTCGAGTTGAAGATTTCTGTACGATTATCGTTAAAAAAAGAAAACATGTTAAAACTATAAATATATGTACATAAAATACGCTTCAATATGCAAAAATTACTTTCAGATAACAAAACTTTCTATTAAGCGCTGGTTATTATACTCTACACCACTTGTGTACTACAAGGGTATATTGAATTAGTGCGGCTTTATGCCTTACACAGAAGGAGTTGACATAGACCCGCTTTCCGTTACACCGATCGATTTGTAATCATAGCGTAAATCTATCTGAGCTAGTCTGTCCACCTGTCTATTCTGGTTTCGTAGGTTAAGTTTACAATTTGTGACGAATTTTGATGAAAACTTTTGATGAACCAAAGTACGATAGCTATTGAAAATGGTTCGAATGGGACCAATTTTTCGATAACTTCTCATAGTTCGATAAATCGTTATGTGAATAACTGTGTTAAGCGAGGTGGCATAGGGTATTTAACGGTGGGCTGTGTGTCGCTATAAGGTTTACACAGAGGAAAAACTCTATGTGTATGGAGATGACAGAGTGGATACGAGTTGTTATAATTTTATGCAGACTATTCTTAATAAGTATTAGAAAGTTGACTCGTTTCCTACTTCTATGTGCATCACATATATGTAACACATTTGTGTCAGTCTAAGAAATCTTGGGCTGTGGTGGATATCTTTCCCATAAGCCCTTGGTGGCAAACGGGTTGAATTGGAGTGAACTTTAATTATTTTTTACTTTAACCATAAGCTGACCGAGTGTCTGGATAATAGTCTGATAGACTTCGTTAGGGTTGTCTACATGACGGCAAGAGTACATAAACCAATAATGCAATCATCGATAAAACCGATCGATAATCGCAAAGAGGTAAGTAAATTACTATCAGAAAAAAGTTTTGGATATAAACGGTACAGTATTGATCCGAAAAGTAGAGCTACGTGCTATAGTCCATTTGATTTTCGTTAAAGTCTATCCACATGGGACATTTTTGTGCCGAAAAATTAGTTTTGTTTAAAAAAAAACAAGAAAATTTATGTCATTTTTTGTTTTTGTAAAAAAAAACAAGAAAATTTATGTCATTTTTTGTTTTTTTCTTTTTTGAGTTAGGGAAACGAAATTAAGGTTTTTTCCAGACTATTGGCGGCCCGTAAGTCCTATGAATATAACAGTTGAAATCAGTTTAAGCTTCTGGCAATATCCTGCTAAGTAATGTGGTGACGCATGTCGTAGTTCATGCAATGCGGTAATACATGTAATGCAGTAATGCTTGCGGTTAATTTCATAAATAAATTTCATCAGCCTTGTTTTACAAATGATATAATTGAGGCGGAATTTAACGAATCAGGAGCCGATTATTCGTTTCTCAATTATGCTGCAAGCCAATTGGCTACTAACCGGCAAAGCCCTAGGG
>CCAG010011781.1:0-17291 GCA_001077435.1 Glossina morsitans morsitans | reverse complement strand
TCTATAAAGTAATAGGTTATGAATGACTTCCTTCTAGAGAAAGAAAGCTTCTTACATTTATTTAGGTTTAGTGTCATATAATTTGAAGAGCACCATGCCACCAATTTATTTAGGTCAGTTTGAAGCTGATGTGATTGCGATTCTAAGGAAAAAGAAGAAAACAAAAATAAATGTATATGAAAACCAACTACAAGATAAACGAAGGTCTACGTTGTAATTGCATTGACGAGTGTGCTCCACTTGTGGACGGCAAAGTATCGTTTAGAAAAGTTTTGGTTGGTGAGTCAAATATACGCAGAAATATATGATAAATGCAAATAAATTCAAAAGCTTGGCAACTGCGCGCACGCGTTGTGGACGTGTTATTTTCTTGTGTTTTTAAACTTTCGAAAATTTTTGTGTAATACATTTTGAATTGCTACTGTATTGTGATATATATTTTTATTTTTTGCTTTTTACACGTGGTGCTCTTCTGTGTATTCTTCTGTGTTTTTTTTTATGGGTGATTTTTGGGACTAATTTTTTGTTTGTTCTTTAAGTGAGTGAGTTTGGTGATTTAAATGAAGATTTCAGTGGGAATGCTGGTTTGAGAACATTTCCTTATTTACGATGTTTATTTATTATTTTCATTATTTTCATCATTCTTTTATTTCTTATGTTTGCTTGCTTAATTTGTTGTCTTTTTTTCCAAACATCTTTGTTTTGAAATTACTTTTTTCTCCTGTTAACTAAACCTAATGCTACTCTCGTTGTTACGGTGTTTTAATAGTGCGCAATTTGTGTGCCAATTTAAATTACCATTGCAAATACTTCTTAATTTTTTCTTGCTTTTTGTCTGCCAATATAGAATGTTTGTTTACACCATGTCGTGCCAAAACCGGTCCTCAGTCGGATCGCTTCATTACGTGCTGGGTTTGTGAGCGATATTGCTATGCCAAATGTGCCTTTATGATTGACCGAGCAGTAGACACAATCTTAGATTCAACGTGGGGATTACGTTGGTCCTGTCCCTTCTGTGGGAAGCGTGATGTTGACTATTATAATCTCTTTATAGGAATAAAAAAGGATTTCCTTGAATTAGATAAAGAACTCAAAGCAAAGACTGGAAAATATGATAAAATTAAAACAATCTCCGATGAGTGTCGCTGCCTAGTTAGCTTGTCTTTAAACTTACACAAGACCAATATTCAGTGCAGCATGTGGTACTTCACCTTCGTGTTCGCATAAATTCCTTACGTCGGTCCATGTTGCTTGCCACCATTCCTCGTCGTCAACGATAGAATTTGTGGATCTGCTATTGACAAATCCGGTTAAGTTATCCAGTGCTTTGTCTTTGCTTCCAAAGGCATTAGTATTTTTTCCATCGTAAACTTTGGTAGTAATACAATACATTGCTGTTCGGATGTATCTGCTGGGCACGATGCTGCACATGTCACACAAATTGTACAATCAAGGGTAGTCGCTCCCTCTGTTTTCTTCCCAAACCAAAATTCTCTACCTGTGGTTCCTAATATTCCTTATACGAACGACATCTGCTTGATGGCAGTAATCCCTCGCAAGGCAATATTCGTGTCAAAACTGGCGCCTGACACCTCTGATGATATTCGATTTAACCCGTAATTATCTATATCAGATAGCTAACTCGATTTTGATTTCTAACTTGGTAATTTCAGAAAATAACGTTTTAGATGGTTTGAGGTTTCTAAAATATAGTTGTGCGTTTGGACCTGATGGCATTCCATTATGCATACTCAAGTTATGCTCCGAGAAGCAATGTGATATTATTCCAAAGATTTTCAATCAGTCGTTGAAATCAGATGTTTTCTGTTTGTGTTGGACGAGTAGCTTCTCTATTCTGCTTCACAAATGTGGAAACAGATATCATGTTGAGAACTACGGAGGCAAGTGGACTCTCTTACCCCCAGCATTTACCTTTTGCTATCAAATTTTATATTTCTCCATTCCAGCGCGGCTTCCTGAAAGGCAGTTCAACTGTTACGAATCTCTTCGAATTTACTTGCCATGTTTTCCAGCCTTTTTCTAGTGGCTCCCGCTCGGATATTGTACACTCTGATTTTAGTAAAGCGTATGACGTAGTTAATCATAACTTATTGATCTTCAAATTCCAGTTCTCTGGGTACCCTTTGTACTTAGTAAAATGGATAAGCTCTTCAAAACCGATCATTCAGGGTTCTGTTTAATTTCATCGGTTCGGATGAATTTCCCGTGACGTCTGACGTCCCTCAAGATAGCCACTTAGGACCCCTTTTATTTAATCTATTTATTAATGAACTTTGCTCGGTGATTAAATCCAGCCAGATCTTAATGTGCGCTGATGTTGTTAAAATGTTTTCATTCAATACTGAGTATTTCAGTGATTCATACAAGTTGGAAAACGTTCATCGATTTAGGGGTTCTATTCGACCAAAGATTACGTTTTAATATGCACATTGAGCTCTCTTTAAGTAAAACTATTTGGATTGTATTTCGATTGTTACCCCGTTGTCTCTTTGCCTCCTTATGAAAATAGATTGTGCCTTACCTTTTGTCAACCCTCTATACCTTTCTTCGGTGAACCCATGAATTTACCTCCGTTATTAGTTGAATTCATAGTCTGTTCAGTTCCTTACGTTCTTGCTCAAAGCTTCATTTACAATTTGTGGTTATGTCCGTCGACGGTGTGTGATGAAAGGCAACATTAACTCCATTGCTTGTCTTACAATCGACGTGTAAGCATCATTGTGGATTACTGAAAAGAATTAATGCAAATGGCCAAAACAATACTTGCTCCACTGACTGATTCTCTTAAACTCCTGAGTCGCGAATGTTAACTGCTAAGAAATTTCCAGAGTTTTTTTGTGCTCATTGCTTATAGAAAAGTCGATCACATTATCTATTTACAGTTGAAATTACTTACACTTTATTACTAGTAAGTTGTTGAAATTTTTGTTAATTGATATAATGTGGATAAGTAGCGTGTAGCGGCGACTCGGACCTCATTATTTGCAATGTTGCATATATATACATATATACCTTTTGTTTTGTTGAAAATGTTTATTTTATTAAAATAAAAATTTTATATAATTTTGCTTTTATTTGTCTCTGTATCATTTTGCTGTTGACTAAGTGATGTTGTTCGTTTGTGAACAAACAAATAGCTAATTTATCCCTTATTTTCAATTTTTTTTTTCGATTTAAATATTAAACGACGAAAGCCATACGTAATGAGAGACTAAATGGGTTTGAAACTATGCCTAAAACACACATAATCAGTACCCAGAATGCATCGTTTGGTGAAGAGTTTTGCGGGACGACTCTAATCCCCTGAAGTTATTGAAAATGTGAAAGTAGGTTTTCTAAAAGTGTTGCCTTTTTGAAGTGATTTTCTTTTACGTCTTATAGAATGAAAGTATACATTCAAAGATTCATTTAAACGCAATTTTGGAGTTGGTGTGGTCCTTTTGCCTCTTTTCATTGCTCGTTGCAGATATTTAAATTTTTTTTGCTTTTTGCCAGCAAACAAGCAACGTGCTAAAAAAATGATAACGGTGCGAAAGACAGATATTGTCTTATGAGATTTTTAAGTGCTGAACAAAATGACAGCGTTATGCGTAAAAAACAAAATCAGTTGAACACCTACCTTGTCTGCGTTGCTGAAGCAAGAAAATATGGTTGGCGTTTGTTTATATAAACGTTAATGAAGATGCGGAAAATTAATAATATGAAAATTTATTTAAAAAGTGACATTTTAAAGTAAAAGACGAAAGGAAATGAAAAGGAGTGTTTTGTGGGAGGTGGAAGACAACTTTAATTATTTCTGGTAAGTTCGCAAAATAGTTAATACTAAAAATATTTGTAATTAATTAGTTAAATTTAATATACTCGTGCTTCCACGTTTATAAGGATCCGTTTGAGCGACAAAAGAAGATGGATAATGAGAACTTGATTTTGCTACTATGGCCGTGGGAATGACTACCGTCGCTATGCCGGATGTAAAAAGAGATTCCGAAGTGAACGGAGAACTAGAAAGCAGATTAAGGAGACAGAACACACGGCTAATACAGAATGAAAGGAAGCTGCTGGCAAACGATACTCCCAAAATACTTTTATCTGCGTGATATATTGAAAAACTAATATAAACAAGTAAGGAAACTAAATTCTCTCTGGGATCTCTTATACCCATCAACGTTTGTCCCAAAAAAAAAACCAAAAAAATAAAAGAACAAAGTTATCATGCTCTATATTATAGAGTGGGCACAGTCAACTTCTTCTATTTTCAAGTAAAAGGTTTTTTCGTAGAGGTATGTGGGCGTTGTAGGCGTGTCCTTTGAAAAGTTTAGACCAATTCAATCAATTTTTTTTTTGCAAAATTTGTAGGCGATACCTTCATTTTCCCTAACGGGAGAATGTTAACCACAAATATTACAAACAGACAGATGGACCGACGAACAAGCGGATATGTTTAGCTGCATTCAACATGTCAAACTCGCCAAGAATTTGCATATTTTATAGTGTGTTTGGAGTTTGTTTGTACGTATTACAAAGGTATTGAAAAAATAATTAAATTTTGATACACTATAACGTTGGGTAGGCGTGGTCGATTTTTTCCATTTGAATATGGGTTCAAATTTTTGTACATTTATTTGCTATAGTTGTTAGTAATGAGCAAAAAACCAATTTTGCATTCCTTTTGAAAAACAGGAGTTCTCATTTTAAGTGGTGCTACGGGCGTATGCTTCGACCGACTTGGCTCATTTTCAATACCAACCTGCGGGCAAGAACATCCAACGTGTCTACCGAATTTGAAGTTGGTAGCTTCATTTTTGTGGCCAGGGAATGTTTATAACAGATATCGCATAGACGGGCAGACAGTCAGACGGTCAGACGCACATGCTTAAATCGATTTAGAATTTGATGCTGATCAAGAATATATATTTTTTGTGCGGTCTCTGATGCTTTTTTCTGGGCCTTGCAAACGTTTTGACAAAATGAATATGAAATGAATATGAAATGGGTATAAAAAAGAAGACAACAAAGGGACTAGTGATCACAGTAAAAAGTGCATACATTTGAACGCTAGAGCTCTGCATGTTGATTAGCAATAATTATTTGATATAATTTAAAATAAGAAAAACTGCACCTAATGAACTTATAGTCATGAATAGAAAACAAATCGTGCTCTAAATATTAATCAAAACCCCGCGATTTTGCTGCCCAGCAGCAAGTGGCAATTCATGAAATTGACAAAAATATGGATGCCAAATTTGAAATAAGTAGAAAAACAAGGAGGGTTCCATAACCAAAGTCATTGAAGCAAAGTTCAGTGAATTTGTCTCTAAAATTCATGAGTAGTTTGCTGGTAAAATTAAAAGCATAAAATCAGAGGTGAATCAATGGCGGAAAATCGTCGAACAAACAGTCAAAAAAAAACCAAGATAGAATGAATGATATGGCAAAGTCACAAAACGCTCTAATAAACCGTCTAAATAGGCTAGACATTGTTGTGGTTGGGCTGCCAAACATCAGATCCGAGATAATGAAGATTGCGAAAATATCCCCTTGAATGAATGAATGAAAATGATATAAATCATAAAAAAGAAATAGGTGTTGATAAGACTTAATTGGGTTGTCAAAAGGAACTCAATAATGAAAAAATACTATGCAGCTTGCTTCTTAAAACTAAAAAATCTGATGGAAGACCATGAAGGGGATGATGTTGACAGAAAAATTTTTTTAAGTTATCACCTTACACGCATGGCCAATAAACTATCTTATCTCTGTCGAAAATTGAAAAGGGAAAAGCGAATTACTGGTTACAAATTTCGCAATGGAAATGCGCCTCATGTTGTGCTGAAAAAAATTGTAACTGCTCAACTTGAATCTTCTCACGATAGTGATGCTGTCATCAATATACCACTCTGTAGCTTATTGGATTAATCTGCAGAAATGTGTTGAATATTGAGTCAGAAATGCCACTGACTTCTGCATTCTCTGTAGTGTGTATGTGATATTCTTTTTCTTTGTATACAATCAGGAGCCTCTTCGGTAAAATGCTACTATATGGAATAATTTCTGAGAGTGGTATTCTCATTGCTGTTTTATTTTAAACTTTCTTTTTTTTCTTTATTTAAAGTAATATAATTTATATCGAAAAATAATGCTCCTTCGATTAGTCGTGAACTTTGTTTTGTTAATACGGCTACAATCTGCAAAACGCAAATATGTCATCCGTTAACTTTAACCTGGGTTATCGGCGATAGAAGCTTAAAGCAAAGATGCAAGTAAATCACACTAATCTGCATTTGGCGTTTATCTTAAAAATTGGTCATTGTAGTGCTCATAGCATAAAACTTGTGGCATACTCAGTAAAATTCGATGAGTTTGCAAATTTTATGAAAATTTCCACATTTGGTATTATTGCAGTAACTGACACTCGACTAAAACCCGAGTTGACATCCCTGCATATGTCTTCTGTCGAAATGATCCCCCCCGAGGACGTGGCGAAGGAGTGGCAATCTACGTTTCTCACGATATGCAACAGTGGTTTACTATGACAGACTCACATTGTGGAGAATGTGGAATGGTTTTTATTGAGGTGAATAGGAACAGGATTGCGCCACTAGTGGGTGTTGTTTACTTACCAAAAGTGAACATTGACAACTTCGAATCGATGGTTAGTGATATTTTTGAGTGGGGGACTTTAATAATGACTTATATGATACGGTAAAAGGCTTGGAAATGCGCTCTTTATGTAATCGATTCAATATCTCTCTACGACATAATATATTATCAACCCATATTCCGGTGTGCAATAATACAACATCGGGTTTGGATTGCTTCCTTATATCTGATCAGTCTACTTTGTGCAATACGAGTCAATTCCAACGTCCATTTTTCTCATTCTACCATGCATTTTTATGTGCTTCTTTTGAATTGCCCTTAACTCCAAATAGAATCCCAAGCGACTATATTGAATACCGGGATTACTCATTGGTGGGTATTCGTGATTTTCTTCTTTGTGTACTTGAAAAAGATTTCTCTTGTTTTTATCTGCTTTTAATGACGATATTCAAAATGTTTTCCTTGGTTCCCTTGTCTCGAATTAAAATTAAACGAAAGTCGACGAAGTGGATGGAATCGCCAGATATGCTATAGGCAAGATCTCTCAGCGACACGGCATATAACGTTTATGTTAAAGACCCTACTTCTCATAAATGGAATGTATTTTGCAGGTATAGGGACATGGCAAAAAGAACTATACAGAGAATGAAGACAAGTCACTTTGGTAAAATCTTCAATAATGTTGACCACAAGGATATATGAAATCACTTAAGAATAACTAGCAATAGTGGCTCAATCAATGACAACGATGAATTAAATGTTGACTACATAAATAAATATTTTTTAGATGTTTTGAATTTTAGCTCTGGGAACATATGTGAACGTACGTCTTTTATGAGATCCCATAAACTATTCTCCTTTGCATGTGTTAGCAATTATAAGCTTTACACCGCGTTTGGTTACATTAAATCAAACGCCTGCGGTGTTGATGGAATCCTTCAACATTTTTAAAAGTAGCTTTTTGTTTTATTATTATTATTATTATTATTATAAATTTAGCCAGGGAATAAACTCTAAGATTATAGTCAAAGCACTAGCATCTAAGGCTTTCGGCTTTATTAAAAACTGTACCGCACTTGAGATTTGAACCCACGACCATTGAATTGCCAGTCGAGACTCTTGCCTCCTCTACTACTTGCCCACTCAGGCGGATAGCTTTTGTTTTAATAAGTAACCATATATTATGTCTATTTAATAGTACTATAGAAACTTCTGTTTTTCCAGAAAACTGGAAACTCATTAAATGTATTTCAATACTTGAAAGTGGCGTCACATTATACAATTCCACTTATTGAATGGTCGGCAAACAGGGTTTGCATCATATACGCTGCTAATAGTTACGAAATCCGTAAGACGAGATTTGAATGAAGGTTGAATAAGTTATAGTGTACAGTGAATTCATGTTTTCATGTACATCGTATTCGCTCATAAAGTCCTATCTCTCTGATAACAAACAATTTGTGTCTTTTAAAGATTGGTGCGGACATACACGGCGGGTGAGATCTGGAGTGGCTCAAGGCTCTGGCTTTGGTCCGCTGTTATTTTCCATGTATTTGAATAACTTCTTTAGTATGGCTGAGTCGGAAGAATGCTCGGTGTACCCCTTTGCAGGTGGTATTCAGTTGTTGTTTCATGGCACTCAGTCAAGAGCTGTATTACAAATGATTATTCATGACGCTTCAGACTGGGTTGAACGTTGGATGAAATCAAACTCTATGCTGTTGAATATCTCGAAATCAAAAGTTATGAGATTCGGAACTATGGATGTCGGAGATATGAAAATTCAATTGGGAGGAAGTGAATTAGAACATGTTGGCAAATGAAAAATTTTGTGTGTTATTATTGGCAGGAAACTTGATTATTCACACCATATTGACGAGATCTGTTCGAAAGTATGTTTTATTCTTCGACGGCTGTACTGCCTCAATATGTATTTGTCCTATCATGTAAGGTATAAAGTAGCCTATGCCCTGATGATGTCACAAGTTTCTTATTGTGTGGAAGTATACATGGGTGCGATGGCTGGTAATGTTAATAGAATGGAGCTGTTGTAATTCTGCTTCTGATCAACATGGAAATCGACATTACAATCACTGATCGCGGCATGTTAGAACTTCTTAAAACGATCTTCTGACAATTTCTTGACTATAACATATCTTATACGCCTTTATGAAATAATCAGAGTGATATATCGAAGTTTTTGGCTCAAAGTTTTAGCTTTTTGCTTCTCTCAAAGTGTGCACTTATATTTATTCTTTTAGTAAGTAGTTCAGTATTTGGGAAACTGCTTCTGATCACGGTTGCTCACTCGTGGAACCACCTACCCAAAGAATTACGATCATTCTCCTATTCTACAGCCGTGAAAAAACAACTCATACAACAGTACAATAGAACTTTCATCTAATTGTACCGTATCCATTGTTGACTTTAGACCTCTGTACTAAATGTTATAAATTGGAGCTGCTAACTAAACAAGCAGCAGCGAACATATACGTATAGGGTTAACAAAACGTATGCATAGAAACAAAGCATTAATAACGCGGTGCAAATATAAATAATTCAATGAATTAGAAAAGTCTACAGTAGGCATATAAGCATTAGGAATAAAATTAATAACCGCATACACCTAAGCAATATAAGTAATATGTATTTTATGTATATGAAGACAAATATATACAAGAATTAATAATCTAAGCGTAGTAAACATAATATATGTATATATAATATAAGAAGAAGCAGATGTGTGCAATGAAACGAAGTGTTATTACAACTAAAAGAAAAAGAGAAGAGCTTCTATGGTAAACAGACAGATTAGCTACCATTTTAGTAAGGCGGCAAACGCTTCTTTACACATTTTGTTTTATTTGAAGTTTCGTTTTCAACGAAAATCGCAATTCGAAATCGCGGTCCGAATCAATATAAACTTAAAAATCAACACTTTCTTAAGATATCCACACTTTATTTCACATTCATAATTTACTTGTTATATACCCTACACCACTTGTGGTACAGTATATATTAAGTTATTGCGGACGTATGTAACACCCAGGGTTAACCTGGACCCACCTTTTATCATTCCGATCGATTCAGAATCATTTTTTAAATCGGTCTAAGTCTGCCTGTCCATCTGATGTCTGTTCATGTATTTTTGTGTTCAAGTTGCACATCGCAATTTTCAAGATATCTTGATGAAATTTAATACGCTGACGTACTTCGGCCCAGGGACGAAGGCTATTGAAAAAGGTTCGGATCGGTATAACGCTATTCTAAAAAGATTTTACATGGAAAAAAATTGCAATTTTCAAAATGCATTGATAAAAGTGACTGAGTAGTAATATTTCGGAATTCTGAATTGGTGTGAATAGCTTGGACCGGTTGTGGCAATGTTTTGAACCCCTTTTCATATAGCCGTTCCTGTAAAAACTAAAGCTTTATATGGTAAAATTGTCATATTTCCAATATTCATGGTGAAAATTGGCTCATAATAGTAAATTGACGAAGAAATCTATTTTACCGAATTTGGATCAGGTAGGTCTATATTGTGGATACCACCGCATATAAGAATTCTCATGAAACGTAAACCGTTAAATGCCAAAAAAGCCCAATTCCTTATATTTTTATGGTAGAAATTCGCTCATGATAGTAATTAAATAAAAAAATTAAGTAGACATAATTTGAACCACATTGGTCAGTCTTTTCCCTTACAACATATAACATATCACAGGATATCTTAATAATTCATAGGAATGTTTCAGCGAAAATAAATAATAGCACTAGGGAATTTGGGTCACATATGTCTACTTTTTTGGACCCCTCTTATTTAGGCGCTATCACGGAACGCAAATTCTTATATGGAGAGAAAATCTAACCTTCTAGCATGCGTGTTTTCATAAAAATTATGACTTTGCATGAAAATAATACGTAGGATGACATTTTGTGTTTCTGTTATGAATATCAATAAAAACGCTGTTAATTAGCAGATATTTGAAAGTTTCCTCTTTCATTCTCATTATTGTTAATAATTTCTTCATATGACGTCGCATTCTCTCAAATGGTTGCGAGCAGAAGCATATACAATTCTGTGCTTTTAAGTGAGTACTCTTTATGGTATGCATGTAAACATGTATGTACTGTGAAGAACGGAATTTTCCATCGTTGGAAAAGTTTACCTTTTAATAAAATAATGCCGGGCTCTCCTCCATGGGCTATTCCAGGTGTGCTTACCTTCGTTATTTATATCCTTCACATGGATAAAAATCCTAATATTTCTTGAAATTATAATTCAATTTCCTTTTATTAATTAACTTATGTCACTAACTGAAATACATAATTCGAATTTTAAAGAAACAGGTGAACTTGCCTATAAAAAACCTACCTGCTAAAAATTAAAATTTAAATGCCTATACTTAAATGACCTATCGTCAATGGTCAACGGACAAAACGGACGGTTTTCTTTCAAAACATCCCTGATTCGACGCCTATAGTATGCAATCCCAGCGGATGATAATGAATTTTACTTCGAATGGGGTGATGTGTTACCTAGTTGGTGGTTCGATGCAGAAGGAAGATGATGTCCAATCTTTACTATGCATTGCCAATCGGTTAGTTGACCACATTCGAAGTAACCTTGCAGGTAATTTATTTCAAATGTGGTGGTATTCAAGGTGCATCCTACTATAAAAAGTTGGTTATCCAACTGTAAAAACCAAAGACGCGGTTAGTCCTCAACAAATGTGATACCTCCACTGTAATGTGAAATGTCATTTTGCTGTGACGGCAGGTTATTTATTTCTTTGGTTTCTGGCATATTTGATAATAATTTCCGGTGGATCACCAATCAGGTTCGATAATTCTGTTCGTAACGATAGTAACCCACCGAAAACTGATACTGCTAAAAATATTCGGGTGCAAAGATGTCTACAGATGACAATTTTCCCTTAACAAGAAACTCAATTTTCACTGCTCCAGTTCATTCATTATTTTCAGGTATGCCAAGTTTCTTCAGACATACCAACTTTCTTACAATATAAATATATATGAGCAAAGTTACAGTCAATCTTAAAACTATACAAAGAAAATTTAATTATTTTATGCAATTGGGTATATTGCGTCCGCCGAAAAGCACTTGGGCAAATCCTTTACATCTTATTTCAAAATCTAACAACCAATTGCACCTATGCAGGGATTATAACGAATTTGCACGACTTTTCAAATTATTTAAATGGCAAGAAGATTTTCTCTAAAGTAGATTTTGTAACTGATCGCGGCGTGTTTGCTTCGTTTTTTTCTGTAAAGAGTAGTGCATTATATTAATTCTATTTCTTTTTGCGCGTAATTATTCGCATTTTTTTTAAAAGGCATATTATTATAAAGGCATAAAGTTAAAAGGTGTAAGAATTTTAAAAAGGAATAATAATTATTTTAGTTTATATTGAAATTTTGATGTTTTTCATTTTTTGGTTCTTGCATTCAGCACAAGTGTTTTTGATAATAGGTCTCTTTCGTGGTTTATTTTTCTTTTGGTGCTATTATATTTTTTCTTTTCTCTTCATTTATCGTTTAACCTATGAGAAAATTGCGGTGATTTGGTTTTCTCTCTTTTTTTATAGTCTATGCTGGTTGCATTTGTTTTCTCTTATTCTCGCGTTCTCTTGTTACAGTGCCAACGTAACGGAGAAATTTTCTTAAATTCTTAGAAAAATTCAGTTAGTGTTCCTCTTATTTGGTTTTTTCTTCTTTTATTTTTTGTTCTTCTCCTCATAATCTCTATCTTCTTGACTTGACATGGACTTCATGTCGTGCCAAATCTGGTCCTGAGTCGGATAGGTTCATTATGTGCTGGCTTTGCGATCGTTTGGGCATGCAAAGTGTGCCGGCATTATAGGCCGTACTGCTGACGCAGTCACTGATCCTTCCAAAGGATTACGTTGGGCATGTCCCGACTGTAGAAAGCGGGACATTGACTTCTACAGACTCTTCACGGAGACGAAAAATGATTTTTCAAAATTAAGTAAAAATCTCGGCTCCATGTCGAAAATGTTTGAGGAAATTGAGTCTAGGTTTGATGAGTGTCGCTACAGTGAGCACTCATCTCCTTCTCAGGCCTTCAAAAAAGCTACTCGTAGCGTAGGGACGTCACATATGATCCCCTCTAAACCTGACGCGCTTAAGCAAGTTAGTGCTTCTAACTCCACGTCGAAAGTTTTCGTTTCCGACACTATCGATTTGGTCGATAATAAAATTGTTACGAACAAGTCGGCAAGTCCGTCTGTCTTAAGCTATGCCAAAGTTGCAAGGGAATCTCCTTCCGGTCCCGTCGTTTGCTCGAATCAGACGGCATCTCCTAAAAATAATAATAAGAAAGTGCAAAGTAAGTCCGCTTCTCCTCCCTGCTGTTCGAGTGTGAATACTAGTCACCAAACTGGGCATGTAGCTCAAGCTTCTCGCACAAGTGTGTCAATATTTTCCCCTTCTCATAACTCCCAAGCCGCGAACCCTACTATTCCAAGTAGTGATGATATTTGCTTGACGGCAGTTCCTCCTAGGAAGGCATTATTTGTGTCAAGACTAGCACCGGAAACATCGGTAGATAATATAAAAAGCTATCTGGCGGCGAAAGCCCCATCAGCCAACTTGAAGCGCGTTAGCATTTTCAAATTGGCTCCTTCTCAACCGAGAGCAATATCTTCATTTAAAATACTAGTTCCGACTGAAAACAGTGAAATATTGTTAAATAAATCACTGTGGCCAAGTGGATCCTTAATTAAGGTATTTATTCCTAGAGATCGACCCCGTAAGACCAATGCTGTAGGCCTGTCGCCTTCAAAAAACTAAATGTTTCTTCAGGCCCATTATGTCTCATTTATCAAAATGTTAGGGGCCTAAATTCAAAAATTCGGTCTACTTTTCTAAAGTCAGTAAGCAATGAGTTTTTCTGTTTTGCTTTCACTGAAACTTGGTTAAAACCTGATATACATTCGTCTGAACTATTCCATAATTCTTTCCATGTTTTCAGAAATGACCGATTGAATCGCATTGGTGGCGGTGTATTAATTGCCATATCCGCGTCAGTCCCGTCCTATTCAATTGAATTTCCCACGTCTCCTGACGTCGAATTTATCGCCATTCGAGCGAGAATACCTAATAAACAGCTATTTATTACATGCTCCTACATTCCCCCAAATTCGGATATCTCCATATATAAGAAGCAGGCTGCCCTCATTTGTGAAGTGGCCAACCAGTCTACACCTACTGATTTTGTCGTTGTGTTGGGAGATTTCAACTTGGCTCAAGTCACTTGGTGTAACAGTGATAATTCTGCCTGTTTAATTCCTTCTTCAACATCTGATAGAGCTATAGCGTTCTTTAATGAATTACTTGACCATAATTTAAGTCAATATAACTGTCCTTTAATTGTAATGGTAGACTGCTTGATCTTTGCTTTGCCAATTTTCCTGAGATTAATGTAAATCGTCGTCCACCTTTTAGTTTACCTGAGGATCCTTATCATCCAGCATTGTGTATTTCTTTTCATCACAAGTATGACGGTTCGTTGAACTGCCTTAATAGTCCAAACCCAACCTTTTCCAGCAAATATTATGATTTTCATAAAACCAATATAGTATTGCTAAAATTTCATCTTTCACATATGAGACTTGACTTCTCAACCGGGAGTATAGAAAGCTTATTGTCATCGTTCTACAATACATTAAATCTAGCTATTGCTGCATCTGTTCCGCTTAAGCAGTGCCGACCTCGAAGTAGGTGTCCCCCGTGGTTTAATACGACAATTAGGTATTATAAGAATAGGAAAAACAAGCTGTTCAAGAAATTTTTAAAAAGTGGCTCTTCTCTAGACTATTTCGCGTACTCAGCCGGAAGGCATAGATTTAACTCCCTCAACCACCATTATTATTGCAGATACCTTCAGTTCATTAAATCCTCTCTGTTTGCTAATCCTAAATACTTCTTTAAATTTGTTAATTCAAAAAGAAAAATTTCTGCACATCCCCCGTTTGTCTCTTTTAATGGCTCTGATTTCCCGGATGATTTTGAAATCTCAAATCTGTTTGCGGAGTACTTCCGACGAAACTTTTCGTCTGCTAGTTTTGATTCATTAGCAAATTACCCTTATCCTATAACTAACTGGGTTTCAATACTCAATTTGGTTATTTCTGATGATGACGTTTTTAATGGGTTGACTTCTCTGAAATACAGTTGTGCGCCTGGACCTGATGGAATTCCATCATGTGTACTTAAGCCTTGCGCTATTGAGCTTTGTGGTGTTATCTCTAAGATTTTTAATTTGTCCCTGAATTTAGGTGTTTTCCCTTTGTTTTGGAGGAGTAGTTATCTTATTCCTATTCACAAGAGTGGGAGTAGACAACTCGTGGAGAACTATAGAGGCATTGCCAAGCTAAGTGTTTTACCTAAACTATTTGAGAGAATTCTGACTCAGCGTTTGGCCTTTGCCATCAAATCATATATTTCTCCACTCCAACATGACTTCCGAAAAGGAAGTGCTACGGTCACTAATCTGTTAGAGTTTACTTGTCAGGTTTTCAAGGCATTTTCTAATGGCTCTTGCACTGATGTCATATACACCGATTTTAGCAAAGCGTTTGATTTGGTTAACCACAAATTACTTATCTTTAAACTTCAAGCCGCTGGCTTCCCTTCTCATTTAGTGAAATGGATAAGCTCTTATCTGCGTAATAGGTCATTCAGGGTTTTGTTTAACTTCACCACTTCATATGAATTCCACGTTTCGTCAGGAGTACCTCGAGGTAGCCACTTAGGGCTCATTTTATTTAATCTATACATTAATGACTTGCCTTCGGCGATTAAATCTAGCCAGATCTTAATGTATGCTGATGATGTGAAACTGTTTTCTTCTTTTTCCTTAGAATCGCAATCACATCAGCTTCAAACTGACCTAAATAAATTGGTGGCATGGTGCTCTTCAAATTATATGACACTAAACCTAAATAAATGTAAGAAGCTTTCTTTCTCTAGAAGGAAGTCATTCATAACCTATTACTTTATAGATTCGCACAAGTTGGAGGACGTTGAGTCGTTCACAGACCTAGGCGTCCTCTTTGACCGTAGGTTACGTTTCAATTTGCACGTTGAGTTCTCGATAAGCAAAGCTAGGTCCGCTCTTGGTTTCATCAAGAGGTGGTCCAAAGAGCTAGATGATCCGTATATTACCAAGAGGTTGTATACGTGTTTGGTTAGGCCTATACTTGAGTACGCTTCTATTGTGTGGTCTCCCTCGTACAGGTGCTATGTAGACTCAATTGAATCTATTCAAAAGCAATTCCTGTTGTTTGCTCTTAGGAATTTGGGTTGGGATCCGTCTGCTTCTCTTCCCCCCTATGAAAATAGGTTGCTTCTTTTGTCCTTACCGTCTCTTGAAAAACGTAGATTTGTTCTTGGCGTTTGCTTTGCAATCAAATTAATAAACGGCGCTATTGACTCGCCGTCATTACTTGGAGAAATAAGTTTTAATGTTCCTAACCGCTTCTCTAGGCATTTTACCTTGGTTAAGGTTAGTCATTGTAAATATAATTATGAGCTGTTTAACCCGCTTAGAGTTGTTTGCAAGAACCTGAATAGTGTCTATCACCTTTTTTCATTATCGGACACCTTAAAGTCCATTAAAGCAACATTGCTTAATACACGAGATTTGCCAATGTCGTACTTAAACTAGCTCTTAATCCTAAAAAGTCACTACGATTCGAAAATTAATTGTTGTTAACTATTATCGGTTGCCAAGCTTATGCATGTTTGCGATGGCTTAGGGGTTCATTTGCAACAGGGTTCTGTACCGGTTGTGGGTGTGGCTCTGTGCTAATTGTGTACATGCTTTTTTTCTTTTTTTCTTTTTTTTTCCTTTTATTTGTTTTATTGTACTTATACTAAGTTTTTTAATAATAATTAATTTAAGATTTACTTTAAGAGTCATTTGAACTCGACTGTCTTTTTTTTTAGTTGAGTTTCTGTATAAGTGTAATAAATAAATAAATAAATAAAATAAAAAGCCTCCATGGATTTTTAAAGACTGCTCTTTTGACATTTCGTTGTCTATGCACAGGAAAGAAGTCTAGATTACGTCTTCACCAATCTAATAGCTGAAAAAACCCAAGTACTAGAATCTAACGGTTGGTTTTATACGCCGACGGCTCAAAATCTTCTGGTCTACCACCTGCTTGTGCCGTGGTAGATGCTTCAGGACAGGTTCGCAGCTATCTTTCACGCTGCGAACCTTTCCCATAAAGACAAACTCAAAAACGTCATTGCTGCTGACAGTGTGTCTGTATTAAAAGCTTAACGGAATCCTTCGACTTCGAGATGGAACACCTTGTTAATGCTGTTAAGGAATATCATTATAAAATCCGACGAAAAAATTAAAATGCTATGGGTACCAAGTCCTATCGGTTTACTGGGAAATGAGCAGGCTGATCGACCGGCGAAGTATGTTGCTTCTGCACCTCTAATTTTTGATGATGTCATAGAAAAGTTGGATCTTCAAAGATACATTGGAAGAAAAGTTAATAGAGAAAATATTTTCGAGAATTCGCCTTGGCCATACAATTGCAACTCGCCAATGGATCTTGAAGAAGTCTTCCTCCCCAATCTGCAATTGTGGACAAGTTCTCACTATAAAC